>JAUNZO010004824.1:0-157824 GCA_031894775.1 Chloris gayana | reverse complement strand
TGAGCTTAGGTATTTATTCCAAAGAAGATATTGCCATGTCCCATATGTATTAAGAAAATTAATAATCCACTTGTCTTAATAAACGTTTGTTTTGGATCACAAGGTCTATTACCTTGCTCCTTAGGACGGTAAAGGATGTCCCACTCGAGCTAGACGATATTTCCCTTTATCTGAATCACCTTGCCAATAGAATCTAAATCTATAGAAGTCTAGCTTCTTAAGTACACCTTTTGCAACCTCGAAGAAGGAGATCATGATGGTAGGCTCCTAATCATTGAATTCAAGAGGACTAATCTTCCCCAATATGAAAGGTGCTCAACTTTCCAACATGATAACTTTTATTTTTCTTCAATCAACATTTAGGAGATGCCTATGGTGCATGGGTATCCCCAAATATCTAAAGGGATAAAAACCAATATTACTATCAAAGAGAGCAATGTATTCATCCTCGATCTCCTTTCCTTTACAATTGCAGAAGACCCCACTTTTCCGGAAGTTTATATTCAGCCGTGACAGTTTTTTAGACACAGTAAGAATTAAGTTCAAGTTTGTTGCCTGTTCAAGTCATAATCTTGAAAGATGATGGTATCATCTGCATATTGCAGAATAGACAATCCATCATCGATCAGATGTGGTATGATTCCCCTTATGTGTCCATCGTCTTGAGACCTATTAATAACCAGGGCTAGCATATCAGCGACTATATTGAACAAAATAGGGGACATAAGGTCGCCTTGAAGCAACCCTCTTTTTATTTGGAAGAAGTGTCCAATGTCCTCATTGACTTTGATTCTTACACTTCCTCCGGTGACCCATTCCTTCAATCTATCTACACCATTTGGGGGAGAACCCCGTCATCTTGAGTGTTTGTTGAAGAAATGACCACTTTTCTTTATCATAAGCCGTTTGAAAGTCACTTTTGATAATGACCATGTCTCTCTTTTTTGTGTACAACTCATGAATTGTTTCGTATAGTATAACCACTCCTTCCATAATATTCCTACCTAGCATAAATGCAGTCCGGAAAGGGCTGACCACTATTTGGGTTACTTTATTTAATCTATTTATGTCAACTTTAGTGAATATTTTGAAGCTGACATTTAGAACACAAATAGGGCAATATTGTTGTATCTGTTTTGCTTCTTGGGTGTTCGGGAGTAAATTGATTATCCCAAAATTTAGACAAATGAGGGACAACTTCTCTTCATGGAAATCTACGAAGAGAGACATTAAGTCCCCCTTTATTATCGCTAGAAGACATGATAGAACGGACGGAAAGCCATGAGGACCAGGAGGCTTATTGTGTTCCATTTGGAACACTGCCTCCTTGACTTCCTTTTCCATGAACATCAAGGTAAGAATTTCATTTTTCCTTCCTTGAAACATGCAGTATATCTTCTATTTGAGACTCCACAAGAGTGATGTTGCTTTCCTCAGTTTTGGCAAACAGTTTCGTATAGTAATTGGTGATATATTTCTTAGCTCGGTATCCCCAATAATCACACCATACACTACTAGAAAAACGTCCAATAGCGACGGTTGAAAACGCACGGTAGCGACGGGTATGGCCACCCGCCGCTACGCGTGCGCAGCTAGAAACACGACCGTAGCGATGGGGATCCAAAATTCGGAAGCCACCCGCCGCTACGGTCAAAATAGCTAGACAAAAAAAGTGGGTCCCCGACGAGGCCCATCACGCAACGCCGCCTCTCTAGGCGGCGGATCCGCCGCCTCCCCACGCTGCCGTTGAAGCATGTGGAGGAGAAGGCAGGATCCATGGGCCCCACGCCGCGCCGCCTCCATGTGAAGGAGAGGCCCCAGATTCGTGCCCCCGGCCGCCCCTTTCGCCGGATGCCCTTCCCCACCATCGGCGGTGGAGGCTAGGGTGGCGGCGGCTCCCCTGCTCGCCGAAGGAAGCCAGATCCGCCCCAAGCTCCACCACTTGGAGGTGGGGGAGGGGCACCAAACCCGTGTCCCCGACCGCCCCTATCGCCGGATCCGCCGCCTTCCCACGCCGGTGTCGAAGCCTCGTGGAGGGAACCGGATCCGCGGCCCCCACGCCGCGCTGCCACCATGTGGAGGAGGTGCGCCGGACCCGCGTCCCCGGCTGCCCCTTTCCCACCGCCGCACGGAGGAGAGGGAGGACACGCCGGGGAGGCGGCTTGGTCGGCGCGGGGAGTTGAGCGGCGGCTGCGCTGGGGAGAGGCGGTCGTCTGCGAGCCTGCGACGGAGAGGGATTGCTGTGCTTGGGCAGCGGCCGCGCCGGGAGAGAGGAGGCCGGCTGCGACGGAGAGGGAGTGCTGCGCCGCGAGAGAGAGAGAGAGAGAGAGAGTCGCGGTGGAGAGAGAGAGGCGGCGGGGAGGGGAGGGAGGAGGCCCCGACTAGGGTCACTTGTTTTATATTGGTAGCAATAGAGGAGGGGGAGGGTTTGGCCTCACCGGGCCGCGTAGCGTCGGTTGGTGGGCTGCTCCGCCGCTAAATAGAGTTATGGGCCAAATAGCGGCGGTTGGTAAAATGGTCCGCCGTTAAAAATTCCGTGAAAACTGTAGCGGCAGACGTTTTCAAGTGCGCCGTTACTTGGTTTTACCCTCCGCCGCTAAAAACGCGTTTTGTAGTAGTGATATTCCTTCTCTAATTTGAAGATATGTTGTTTGCGGGTGCTTGCCGTTGGCCACCAACTCATAGAAACGAGTGTTATTATCACCTTGTAAGAGTGTTCGTACATTTGTCCTCTCATACCACTTTATATCTTCTTCTCTCAAAACAAGGAGTAAGCTCTCTTTCAAATAATATTTCATTATCTATTAGAGTGTTGGTTTCCACTTTTTATCTAGCGCATCCATCAGGTAAGGGAGTAAGTAGATATTATCAAAAGACATAAGCAACATTATGTTTTAACATTATTTGAAAGAGCGTAAGGGGGCGCCAGATAGTTTCAATGTGGGCCTTATGAATCCTTTGTTCGGCTCCATCCTCGACTCTGGTTCTCATCAGCTTAGTCTCCAATTATTCACCAAGGCTGTTATGTCCTTCTCGAACCTCTCCATTACTCTGGTAGGTACCCACATGGACACAACCACCGATTCCATCCCATTCAAGTTGCGGCAAATCCCGTTGAAGCTCACGATAGGCAACGGCATGGCAACTCCGCCGCCGACACGTTTGGCCCACCCAAGGTGGCAAGGGCCATCTGGTCCTCACCGAGCCGCGTCCAGTCAGACACAATAGACGCCTCTTCGTGGTACACTGCCTACACGTCGAGCCCACGAATGCACCCCATGAAATCCACGGTGGATCTTAGGTGCTCCTCCGTCGCGTCCTTCTTGACCTCGCTTCTGAGCTCGACGGGGTGGCCTAGCTAGCGGCCTCTTGCAGAGCTCGCCCGCGGCGACGTGGTGCCACGAGGCTGGTAAGTGGACGGGACTCTGTTTCCTGAAAAACGCTCGCCGGAGATGGGACCGCAGGATTAATTTAATTAAGTTTTTGAATAGAGGGATAGTCAAATGTAACTGAGAAAGTAATGACGACAACAACAGTTTATAAACAGATGGAGTATGTATATATACTTGCATGAAGACGATTGGCTTGCACTATAGCAATAACCTACTATAGCCACGGTTGGGGTGGCTTTATAGCCCCGGTCAGTCCTAACCGTGGCTATGTTTCCGAGACTACGGAAAAATATCTCGTAGCCTCAGAAAACAGATCAATTGTGGCTATAGTCACCCACAATAGCCACGGTTGACATAGTGAACCGTGGCTATATATGTCAACCGTGACTATAGCC
Source organism: Chloris gayana (assembly GCA_031894775.1). Taxonomy (NCBI): domain Eukaryota; kingdom Viridiplantae; phylum Streptophyta; class Magnoliopsida; order Poales; family Poaceae; genus Chloris; species Chloris gayana. Next base: position 154,037 of record JAUNZO010004824.1, on the reverse strand, counting down.
ACGGTTCGAGTATGTCAATCTGTGCTATAGTGGCAAACTATAGCCACGGTTCACTAACCTAACCGTGGCTATTTACTTTTTTAATAATAAAAAAATAAATACTCGTTAGAAATAATAAATTACAATTACATAACATTAATCATAATTACATCGCATTAACATTAAAGTATTACATCACATTAACATTAAAGTATTACATCACATTAATATTTAAAAATAATCACAAAAATAGTCACAAATTCCATCAAAGATTTAATAACGTGCATATGAGAATGTTTTTTCAAACTAAGTCTATATTATACGAATATTCAACAACATCGGGCTCGTACGGTCGTTTCGAACCGCACCATTCAAAAAGTGCCCGATGCTCCTTCGTCACTTCACTTTACTCGTCAAAGAACCGACCACGAGGACTGATGACCTCCCTAAACAAGAAACGACACATCCTAGCGACAATGTATTACATGTCGTTTGTACTCAGATGCTTTCGCACCGTCGTGAATTCTTCCTTGGAGATTTCATTCAATATCTTTCTGTCTGTTATCAATGCTTTTTCTCCTTTTTGTTTTCTGTCAATAAATTCATAAAAGTTGGTTGATGATAGAAAAAAAAATAATAAGAATGCAAATTAAACAGAAGCAATCTTAGCGTACCTCCTCGGTGGTCTCATGGGTGATGGCATTCAAGTAGGATGCAGCGAACCTCGAATACGCACATGCGTAGTATCCACAGTGTACACTACCTTTTACTTGTTTAATGCACTGTTAAATAGAGTGAAGTAAAAAACATCACTTCCAATTTCAATTATAGGAGGATAAAAAAATTAGATGTGACGCGTGTCTTACCGGAAATTTATAACGAAAATATATTTATTTCCGAATTCTATAACACGCCACCTTTAGGTTTTTTACATAGTTCAAATATGTAACGAAAGCTTCAACGAAAGGAACACCTTCCACCGTGCGGTGACGTCAGCTTCAACGAAAGGAACACCTTCCACCGTGCAATCCACAACCAGCTTGTGCCCTGTGGTCTCTCGCATCCGACCAGCGACGGGGTAGTAGTGAACCAGTACCTTGGCCAGAGCAGCTTTGATGGCTGTCGTTGGGTCCTCCGGCAATGTATGACCATTGATGTCTTGGCGTTGGAAGAACTCAACTACGGGGATGTAAATCCAGTGAGCGGGATGATCGTCCATGTCGGAGAGGGTCTTCATCTCATTTGGCGTTGGCCAGCTGGAACCACCAGCTCGGTCTTGCCTCGGCGTGCATTGAAGGTAACCATATTGTGTTTGGTGTATGTGAACTGGTTTTTAGATGCAGAAGGTTAGATATATGGGTGGGAAGCTATGTTTGTAAATGCTATTAGAGTGCATGTATTGTATATATAGGCGGCTAGGCTACGACACCTGCTGACAATTAGTGAGTTGGTATTGTGTTACATTTCATAGTATGTACATATAAAGAGCGGAAAATGAATGAGATCCAGCAGATCAGACGACGGTGCTTATTAATTGGGGGAAGATATACGTTGAAATTAACAGCAAAGGCTCATCAATCGTTTGAATTTTGTGTATCAACATTCTAACCGTAAAATAAAACACCGATTTCTCCTCAATGGCTAATTAAATCAGTCACTACAGGAGATAGGCTGGTAGAGGCACTTTCTTTACATAGTAGAAGCCCTATTATTATTTTCTCTAGTTGTTCATACCAGCTTTTTTCTAAAAACGTTTTTAAATGCCCATCGTGCATATATCGACTCTAGAAAAATAGTGGGGCACCCATAATTCGTCTCTACCAAATAAGTGATAATTTCATATAAGTATTATGCAATGCCTTGGTAAAAATAGAAACAGTTAGATCTTGACTCCTCGGCAGCTAACTGAGCCATATCTTAGCCAACTCACCAGTATCACAATATGTATTTGTTTGGAATGTTATTTCTAAGATTTGTTTGTAATTCCACAAACAGATATTTGTGCCTCTAGAGAATGGAAGATGTGTGTAATAATGTCAATGCTAGATATATAGTAATATACTTCAACACATAGCTATATAAATATTTTTATTTTCCGTGTTACAAATACCACATTAAGGAAACAAGGAAAAATAGAGATATGGATAGAGTAACTTTGCCACCCCCTTAACAAACCTGCAAATTATAAGCTTGTGTTATTGCTATTAAAAATAAATGGGCTTAGGTCATCAAGTGTATTGGTACACTATTGTCACACCCGATTTCAATAACCGAAATCGGATTCATCTATATGCGTGCCCAGGATCAAGTTTTCACGCAACATGAGAAATTATATGATAAAAGAACAATATATTTATTAATTCATTAAATATTTACATCAAGGACCCGTAGGTTTAAAGTAAAAGATTACATTGCATCGGAAATTAAACTAAGCGTTGGCGTCCTTCAGCTCCCACAGAAGTCGACCGGAAGACCGCAAGCCTAGACCACCACTTCATCGTCTCCTCGAATGATGTACCTTCAGCCTTCACTTCTGAATTGTGGCATGATGCAAAAAGGGGGGCAACAAACGTATGAGTACATTACATACTCAGCAAGTGGTACTCATTACGTACTCAGCAAGTGGGGGAAAGTATGACATGATTGGCCAGTCAAGAAAGGCTAACGCAGGCTTTAAGGCATAGAAGCACATATGTCTAGTTCATTAATTAAACAGACTATTTACTCCGTGATGTAACTTCGGAGATCCATCAATTATCCAAACCACGCATGTCTCCTTCCCGAGAACCATGCATCCAAATTATTACCATCCCTCTAATCCGTGTGAGGGTCCATGCCGCTCTTAACCGTGAGCACGGCTGTCATCACAGCTTTCACTCTGCAGAGGTTGTACACAATTCACCACGAGAAAGTGATTCCATCCCCTATTATCGGGTAGACTAAAAACCTCCATTATGCCCGTGCCGGCCAAGCACTTACACACTTCCTTCGGTGTGTGGCCAGGAGATCACTTCCAAGGCGGTTCACGGGTTCCTCCAGCTTTGTACACGCCCACTAGGATTTCCACTCACCCGACGTGTAAACCCGTCATCAAGTAGCTTCCTTCCCTTAAGCCGGATGGTTCCGAGACCTTGTCTCTTCACCACACCTCCCCGGGACTACCGGTATAACACCAGCCATAGCCCCCTCTCCTTCGTGCGTACTCGACCGGTCTCGACCGCATACTACGCCAAGCCGCGCCCATACTTCGCTCGTGGTTGTACGGTTTAACATGGATGGTCGCTCCACGAACCGGTCGTTATGATTCGGGTGATAGCATTCCATGGAACTACCGGTACACCCCAGCCATAGTTCCTCCACCCGTCACCAAAATCAATGTTCGTAAATATAAACAGGCAACCATGATTATTATGTTTAAGTGGATCATTAATAAGATTAACATTTAGCATGTCTTAAACGCAACTAAAGCAACTAAGCATGATCTACCCAAGTCTACAACTAATACCACCATGGCGACAAGGACAAGTATGGAAAAAGACATGACACTTAGGATTCATATTTATCACAAGCAATGCAAGCATGTGCGAGATAGAAAAGGAAATAGGTGCAAGATGCGTTGATCGTCTTCTAATTACATCGCAGCGAGCAAACATGCAAATAAACATACAAAGAAACTAAGAAACAGAACAATACATCATACAAGCATTACTAAGGGAAAGTACGCGTCGCTACGATTCCATGAGCGCAAGAATCGCCTTAATCGCAGCTACGACCAAAAAGTTACGTAGGTTTAAAGCTTTAGGGGCTAAAACATAAAAACAACTAAGGTGGGGGCTATTTTGTAAATATGGAAAAGATCAGGGAATAAAGTGTAAAAATCTAAGGGTTAAAGTCTAATTTTATAAAATAACAGGGTTACCTTTGTAAAACTACAAGATCTAAAGCATTTGAGTAAACAGGGGCTAATACGTAATTTTATAAAAGTCTAGGGTTGTTTATGTAAAAAGGTCCTATGGCTGAAACATTACTACAAAATAGTTCGGGGCTTAAAAATCAATTTATAAATGAAATATGAAGTATATTGCAAAAGAGTAAGGTCAAAACGGAATTAAGACAAAGCCTATAGCTAATTTTATGGAATAAAGGACCTATTCGTAATTAACCCATAGACTACATGGGCTAGCACGTAAAACTACCTACTCGAGAGAAACATAAGCGCGCAAAATTAACAAAATACAGGGGCTATTCTGCAAAATCTACTGTCCTAGCGCACGGTAGGGACTAAAACAGAAATAACAATAAACCTAGGGCGGCTTATGTAAAAGTAGGGGACCTAATTGTTATTAAACTAAACGTTAGGGGCCTATCCGTAAAACTACCAATTTACCGGGTATTAAAGAATTATTTTTAAATCGAAAAAGCGATGGACTGAGTCCACCGGGCCGTGGACCGCGACGGGTTTGGTGGTTGACCGGTCCATGGTGGATCGGGACCATGCCGGTTCGTGCGATTTAATCGCAGCCGTTGGCTATCGATCGGACGACGCGAGCGGGCTGGCGAGGCGGCGACGGCCGGCGGCGTGCTGGCGCGGCGGCGGCGCCATGGAGGAGCTCGCCGAAGCGGCCGGTACGGCGCTCCGGTGGTCGGTTCAAGGCGGGAAGAGGGGGAAAAGGAGAGGGGTCACCGCGGTCTCACCGGAGGGGTCGCGCGAGGCGGAGGCGGCCGGAGACGGGGTCGCGGTGGCGAGGCGGATGCGGTGGCGTCCGGCGGCGATGCTCTTGCTCCTCTAGCGTCCGCCCTTCATCGCTTTGGTCCTGGCGGAGGCGGCGTGCCACGAGGAAGGACGGCAGGTGGTCGCGCACCGGCGGGGAGCGCCGGAGACGGTGATCGACGGGGGGGCAGCGGGGGCGGGGAGGGGGACAGGGAGCCGGCGGCAATGGTGGAGCGACGGCGCTGCGCGTGAGGGTGTGGCGGCGGTAGAATAGGGGAATGGGGGCACGGGGTCGCAGGGCTAGCCTTTTATAGGCGCGCCGACCTAGGGGCGGAGCGCGCACGCCGAGGAGGGAATGGCGGCGTCGCGGCGGCGGCGCTACGCGGTTAGGGTTAGGGGTGGGCTCGATGTGGGCTAGGCCGGGTGCAGGCTACGGGGCGGGTCCGGGAGAGAGAGAGAGAAGGAGATGGGCCAAGGGAGATTGAGCCCGGAGGCTGAAGTGATTTTTGTTTACTTTTTTTTTCTTTTTCCTTCCTTTTCTTTGTTATTTCTGATTCTATTTTCCAACTAAGCCAAAACGATTTCTATTCGAATTTTCAAAACATATTTTCACACAAAAAATCCCTAATGCAACTATTCAGCATGGATGCAACATACATTATATTTATTATATAACCTAAGTCATATCTAGTTTAAAGTTAAGTAAAATAGTGTGAAAATAAGTGGTTTCCAAATCAATTTAATTGAAGATAAATAAACCCTTTTTATTTGTTGAAAATGCTTTGGTACTCCAAAATAACATACTTTAAACTAAAATAATTATTATTAAATAAATTCTTTTTATAAATGATATGTATTTCTTAATCAAGGACTTTTATAAATTGAATGTGTTTAGAAAAATCAAACATCTTCATAAATCATTTTCACAAAACAGACTATCTTCTTAAATTAACTATATTTGCTCAATAAACCATTTTCACAATTCAAATGCATTTATTAAATAAAACACTTTCACAATAAAGCAAATCTATGTTAAATTTATAAATTCAAACACTTTACTTTTCATTTTAGGGAAACATAAGAGATTTGGCTAGAAAGCGGTTCACATTCCAAAAGTGAAATTTTGGGATGTGACAACTACTGACTTTCCTGATAGTTTTCGATCAGGACAATCTAGTGCCCAAACGTACTAACAGTACATCTCTATGCACCAAATATAATTATCACGTGCATCCAGAGAAATGATTTTCCTGTTCGTTTCATTGGCGCAAACTCAAACAGTAACTCTGATGTGTAGGCTATTTTCATGTTTTTATATATTTAATTTAGTTCAATATCTACAACTGGCTAGAGCATGTAAAAAATCAGTTTTGACTTCATAAATAAGTTAAGGAGATATATGTATAGTGTAATATTGCGCATATCAATCATTTGAATGCGTTTGAAAATTACTGTGGTATTCAATTTGATATTCAATTTGACTTTCAGTTCTGCTAAGCATGTCTTAATGGCATGCTTCCGGATCCGTATAAGCCGTTCAAAAAGGTAGTACAACAACTATTCATAGGCCAAAACTGAGTAAAAATTTGGAGGATCTTATATTTACTAATTGGAGGCTCCTTTTGAGGCCTCCACATTAATCGGAGGAAAATCCTAGAAATTCTCACAAAAATGAAAAACATCCGGCCGTCGATTTTTGTCTAGACAAATTGTAGCCATGAGATCGACAAATGAAACAATCCCCTAAAAAGAGTCCTGTTTGTATAACTAAGTTTCATATTAAAGGAATTCTTGAGATATTCAGGTTGCGTGTTCGTAACCTTGTGATTGACCCAACAACAGCTATAAAAAAGGGAAGTAATAAGAGAAACTACGGCCGACGTTGGTGCTGCCTAACGTGCCAGGGGCATATGGCCGTCTCACCGCCACGGTCATCATTCAGAGCCCTGCCATCGTGTCATGTTTCCTTTGCTATCTACAACATATATGTTTGTCTATAGGATGGTACTAGATCATATGTAATCTAGGGTTGACGTTCCAATCGTTCCTATCCTCCAAAACAAATCGACTAGCACTCAGGACAAAGCAATAACCGACGCAGCGGCGCTATGATTTCCGGCAGCTCACGTCACACCACCACCATGGCCTCCTCACAGCAGCCACCTTCTTGCTTCCCAAGACCCAAGTACCAGACTCAGTTAAGGGCATGTCGGCATGTCGCGTCCGTAGTCATTGTATAATGGTGAGAGAAACTGGTACGGCGATCTCTTCAGCTGCTCTAGATGCAAATTTTTGGCTTCGCCTGGGCAGCGAAGAAATAGGTATAAGTTTCTTTACGGGTGATGTGGGAGTTGGACCCTTTGTATACTCTAATAATTTAACATCTCAATTAATTTTTGAAGGACCCAACATCTGCTAAAGTGGCCAGATGACTCAATTCAGATCAGCTACTAGATTATCCATTAGTGAGGATCAATAAAATTGGACCAACAGTTTTGAAGTTGAGGTGAATCTCAAGGATATCATCGTGAAAACAAGAAACAATTTGGTTATAGAAAGAAAAACTCCAGAAAAAATCCTTGGAATCTGATATTTGTTTACTAGCGCCAGTGCAAGATCAAAGAACAGATTGCCATGCGACAAAGCAGCTAAGAAGATATGCATCAAAGTCTGGACAAAGTCATGGATTGCGTTAGGCTAAACCCATGAAGTAATTACTGTTAAGGAAACAAAGCTTGCTTATCAAGGCATTGAAGATCCTGCAGCTGAGTCTTTTTGCCATTTGAAGAGTGCGGCTATGAGTATGCAGGTATATCCTCAAATGCATAACTCTACCATGATCATAGTTAGACCAGTTAGTAGTAATAAGAATCCCGCAACAGCTCTCACAAAAGATTATGAACCCAAGAGCTTAGTCAAGCTAAATAACACAACAATACTTGAAGTTTGAATACAAACAAGTTGTGCTTTCAAATATTCAATAATTTGTTTATTTAAAAGCAAGAAGTGTGTGCCCAGACCACATAAAACAGCGATAACAATTGTAACAAATATTGAGAGAATGATATTTCTCATTGTAAGAACACCTTTTGTCACATGAGTTAATAATTGTAGAAGTCAAGAATTATTGTAAATGTGAAAAATAATAATTCCGCAATAACTACGCTATAAAAGAGAGGTAACAATTGTAACAAATATGGGGCGAATGAGATTTCTCAATGTAAGAACATCTTTCATCAAAATTACTAGCCCGTGCTGATGCACGGGTTGATGGACTAGTGTACATAACGTGAGGACATCTTTTGATGAGATATCCTTCATGGTTGGACGTTTTCAATCAAGGTCCCTGAGTATGTCCTTTATATTACTTCTATTCAGATGATGTTCATTAAATCGTGTACGGTGACTGAACATATGGCATGCCAACATGTTGACTTGATTATTTTTGGAAAAATAATTCTCAACTGAGGATATCCTTATAGTGCCACCCACATCAAGTTAGTATGTCTTTTTAAAAAAGTAATCATATGCTAACCAGTTAACGTGTCATATCTTCCCAGTCACCGTACATAAGTTACTATTGGATATACAGGTATGAACCATGGTTGTTCATTGTACTATCGAGCAAAAACAGTTGAGTCTCATGGAAGAATATAATACTCTCTCTCTTCTGTTTGTATGGACGACTGCACAATCAGGATTCGAGCGGCTATGTCCACAATTTTTGTGTGTCCATCGTGTACAAGGGGCAGAAGATCATACTTACCCAACAAGGTGTTGAAGTAGCTTCACAAGTGCTTGAAGTTGCCAGAGTTCTAGATGGAAGCTGCCTGAGAGTGAAGTTGAGCTTGTTCTTGGGCACGAGTCAGATCAGCTGCGAGGCGTTCCTGCACGTTTGCTTCTTCATCATGTTTCACAGGGGCGTCGACGACATCAACGGTGAGGCCACAGGAACCACGGCAGAGGTGGCGGAAACGCGGTGTGGAGGATCAAAACCCTCTAATTACCATAAGAACGTACGATAGCATACATAATTGATTGATTAACAAAGTACGTCGTACAAATATATAGGGGAGCCATCAGCAAGCCCTAAGAGTACATGCCCTGCATGGGCAACAGGCCCAAAGCCAATATATCTAAACTATATGTCTAACACCCAGAGCTGTCATTGCTACTGCAGCACAGTATAGTGAAGACATACGAGTCCGTTTAGCTGATGACCTGATGAAATCTCTTAATGACGTTTGGTCAAGGAGCATATAGGGCTTTGTTTTATTTCAATATATATAATATTTTACCACATCCATTAACACGATTATCGTGGTTTATACCTCTTCTTAGTGTGCTTCACATTGGTACTGGCTTCACATATAGAATTGTAATCATATCTTTGATTACATGTGGAAAAGTGTAGCTATCAGTTATCTTGTAGATGTAATTAACAGTCCTTGAAATGTTAAGTATCGTTTGTGGCACCACCATCGGTTTCTCTGCCAGAACAAGGGATTGTTGTATCATGTACTTCCATGAATCTTCGGTAAGCTCCCTAATCTTGTTGCATGCATCACCCATTGTCGTTCCATGCTCTTGCATGTAACAGTGAACAGTAGTGGCACAATTCTTTCCATTTTCCTCACGCTGCACAGGAGGTTACAGTGAAAGGAGTGTCGGGTATTTCCTAACTAGATATTTTGATTTCCTAAACCATGATATTCAAAGATTGGTATATATGCAATCTATGTTCATCTTAAACCCTTTAACAAGCAAAAAGATAATGTAACTACACTGACAAACCAATAATTATCCAGCATGCATGAGTCAGAAATAGGTCAATTTTGTAGTTTCTGAATAATGCAATTTAACCTTTATAAGGATAGATACATACCTTGGTTGAAACAATATCATTGGAGAACCGTTCAAATATACCAAAGGACCTAAAAAGTTGAGGACCGCTTAAAACCCATTCCAGGGTCTCCTTTGTTATTATATCACCCATTCCAATAAATGAAGCACATGGTACAAGGATGGATCCAACTGATACAGATGAAACTTCAAGATGCTCTTGCATTGTTTTTGGCACATAGACTTCATCGCGCCATTCTAACTCCTTGGCAAATGCCCGAACTAAATGCTTGAACTACATTATTTAAAAGCATGCATCTGAAGTTATTTTTGATGCATACATGCAAGAAACATATTGCATTTGGTCCTTAGCATATGTGATTCGTACATGAAGTTGTGATGCTTTCATATAATAGGTTGAGCAAATTCTCTGTGTGTCCTAAAAAACTTCCATTCCCTTCTATGCCACTCCTAATGTTTTTTGTAATCTTTAAATTATTTGTTTTCCTCCCCTACATTTATTGTAACAACCTAGGGTCCAAAACCTGTCTTTGGCCCGACTCCTATTTTGAGTGGACTCCACACACCCATCAACATATTTACGCTTTGGTCCTCCCTTCACATAAAAGGATTAACCCAAGGTTGGTGGTGTTGGAAAACCTAGCCTTATATGTTGGCTTGCCCCTCACTAGATCATGTACACAAGTGTCCATGGGCCACTATGACCTTAATCCTAATGGGCCGCGATGTTACATGCACCCCCTCAAAGGACGTGATGTCCCCTTCAGCGTCGGCACAACATACCAACCACCAGGCAAGCAACCAGGAACGTTCCCCTCTTAGACACACCCGTGTCCAGTGCTGGAACATTGTCATGCCATGCCCCACGCATAGGCCTTCACGGGTCATGCACCATATGTCTGGATCCCTGCCACTCACGCGCACCATGTCCGTGAGTGTGGACTTTGATACCACTTATAACGGCCTAAGGTCCAAAACTTGGCTTGGTCCCAACTCCCATTTTGAGTGGGCCCCACACACTCACCAACCTATTTATGCTTCACGTAAAAGGGTTAACCCAAGGTTAGTGGTGTTGGACAACCTAGCCTTATATGTTGGCTTGCCCCCACTAGACTAGTAACGTGGTACTAAATTCCCACCCCTCACGACACAAGTGTCCACAATGGGTCGGATGTTATAGTTATGAGCTGGAAAGAAGAATTTTATTTCTTCAATATTTGAACCAATTTTCATAGTCAAATAAGAAATAGTACTAAATGATTTTCATTATTAGGTCCACTGCAAATTCAACCTAAAGTATAAACTGATGCAAATGCAACTTACCTTAATTTTAAGTGTATTAAACATATCTATAGAATTATGGAAAATTCTACATAATTATATTTTGTAATGTATTATCTATAAAAAATGTTCCATGTACATATATCATGAAAATTGTTTCACAATATATTTTTACTTGAGAGTGGCACATAGTGTAAGGAAAATCTCAAGCGAGGGCACATCAGGAAACATTATTTTTTTCAGTAGCACAGAAGCGAATGGAAGTTTTCTCAAGGGCACACAAGGACTTTCTAATAAGTTTGTTTGCTAGAAAAAGGTTTGTTTACTGTAAGTTTTCGTGTGTGAAATTTATTAGTAGAGAATCTACCGCACCAATATAGCTTCAATCAAATTTATAGAGCTTTGCTTCCTATTCATGATGATTGTGATAGTGTCTTGGCAATGCTGTTATATACAAAAATAATCTAATGAGACTAAACATATGCTATTATATGCAGAATTTTCATTTAAACAATTAATTATCGTTGAAAACCCAAAAATCGGAACACTTACTGATTCTTTCAAATACAACACTCGGTAATTCTTTTCTGGTCCTAACTCTTGCTCAAATGAACGAAAGGTATCCAACATATATAGGTAGAAGTCCTTGAAGTATTCCGGTAGGAGAGGTACTGCATTTTCGTTCCACCTGCAGTGCATTATGTTACATATACCCAGACAAATGTATATTACAGCAACAGATAAAATATTGTCTCGCAAGACAACCAACGGATACCACCAGTCACATAAACATTAACAAAGCATTATATTTTGTTCCATCTTCTGATTGTTATGTCCATCTTAATATTCTCATATTAGCCGTCATTAACTATTTTTTCGAAGATGTTCTGAAAATTTATTAGTTGGTGGTGAAAACAATAAATTAATTTCACAATGCCCACTTTGAAGTTAGGACGTACTTAATTTTTTTGCTTCTGATCTTCTACTGTTAATATATTATAAGTTTGTTCCTAATATTTTCTAAATTACTCGTGATGTAATTTTTACACATTCTTCTCTTCACATTTTTAATTAAAACTGCTTTCTATGAGGAAGGAATAGCTGTAGCATTTCAGTCATTGAAATACGTAAATATAATCAATTCATAGTATTTGATCCTAGTCAACTGTAACTTTTCATATTTACAAAAAAAAATTTGAATAAATTTCCATATTTGTAAAAAATCAAAGTACGCAAGTGACGAACTGTAGTATATAGATATGTATAAAAAAATATTTTCGAATAAAATAAATGGAGCCCCTCAAGTAGTATGCCATATATATACCTGTCAATTGCATCAATAATGGCCATACCCTCTTCAGAGGTAGCATATGAGTCTAGGCAATCATCTAGTATTGATTCTAAAGCCGTGACCTTCGTAGCAATAAAACGAGAATGAGAGTACTGTGGCTCAGACCATGCTCCACACATCCAGAAATAGATTTCCACTATCCTATTTCTAGCAAAACTCAAGTTCGATTCAACTCTGAGTTCTTTCCACCACCTACGACAAGAAAAATACAATATGGCTCAATATTTTTAATTGAAACATGCAAAATATTAATTTTAAATGAAATTCGAACATACTTACAGTGTCAAGGCATCCAGTTCCTTGCAGTAAAGAAGTTGCAGCAGGTTAAAGTTCAATTTTGCTAACTCCAATATTGTTTCATTTCGCTTAGCCTCCATCTCGTAAATGGGAATGTAGTTCCTTGTTTCGTGTATCCAAAACCCTTCTAAAAAGAGGTGTGTCAAGGGAGGCAGACACTTCCTCTGCAAGTGGTGACACCAAATGTTGTAGTTGACCTTGAAGGTATTTTCTCGTAAAAGTGATTGCCTGATCAAGCAGTGGCTCGCCATGTGTTCTCAGGTATGCTGCGTTATATAAGCTTAGCAAGTTTCTAATATTGGTATCAATAAAGTTTCCTTCTTTATCCTGAAATTCCTGAAATACATCTGCATACACATATACAGTCAACTCAAACAAACCGGTAATAACTTATGGAATACAATTCATACGTGCTAGACAAGAACAATAAGAACACAATAGGTATGGATCCCTACCAGACGACACATTGTAGCCACTGCTACGAAGAAGATAGAATCGGAGAGACACTATACCCAGGTCACCTCCATCGTAATTAGTGTTATAAACAACATTCAACAACTTGTTGATCTCATCCTCGTACTTGTAGTCGAGACCAAGTCGCTTTAGTGTGATTATAAGGTCCAGTACTTCGGGCAAGTCATTTGTTCCCTTGATTATCACTCTCACTTCTTCCCACAAAGTTGCAGCTCTTTCTCGCATTGGAGCTTCCTGCAGCAAGCACATGGAATGTATTACTGTAGTAGTTTTTGTTCGTTGGTTCATTTTTTGCCGTTTCCCTACAAAATGAAAACCTGAGTTTTCTAGGAGAAATAAGTTATTTCATTCATCTATAGATTTTGAGAATGAAGTCGCTTTTGAATGTATTGGTTTCAAGATCCCTCAAGGGAGAGGTTGAAAAACTGAGTTTTCTAGCTAGGAGACATATATTGTGTGCGTTATCTCAGTTTGATGAAAACACTACCTGGGCTGCAGTCGGCAGCTCGTAAGAAATGAAGAAATCACCCCACAGTGTCGGATCGAAGGTCGTCTCGATTGGGCCGGAGGCAGGACAATCTACTGATGATGCTGCTGTCATTGTATCAACCGAAGTAATGGCCTCTTGCTCTCTGATAGCGTACCTGTCAAGAATGCAACATAGTTTCTAATTTGAGTAGTTCGAAAACATGAAAAGCACTTCATTGTTTTGTAGCATGGAATGGTGACTTATTCTAAATCCGATGTACCCTTTACCACCAGAGCCAGGGCAAGATCTCTCTCCACCACTTCGTATTAGCTGCTGTATTAGTTAGCCTATGGTACGACGATGATGAACAATGAAGTCTGGCCACCTATTTATGGATTCTTGTTAGTGCAGCTGAAGACGTCATGAATGTTGAGCATCCCGATATTTACGTATGCTTTTGTGGACACTTTTTTTTGGACACCAATGCAGCTCAGTATTTGTGATATCTTGTCAGTAATTTATGTTGCCTCCACCAGCTGAACGTAACCGGTTCACGTGCATGGGCGGCCATGGAGGTTTGACATTACGCTTCAATTTTTACTCTACCATGTGAATTATACTGGTCTCCCCATTTAGCTTCAGGTATCCCTAATTAACAGTAGGCCCATCCAAAAACAGAAGACCAAGAATTATTTTATTCTTGGGATAGAGTTGCTCCTTATAAAAAACAATTGCATGTCGGCAAGTGAAATTTGAGGTGCAGCATTTTCAAATTGGTTGGAGCATCAACTCGGATGAATTTGTATTATTTACCTCGAGAAAATTGTAATGTGAAAACATAATAAGGAAATAATACAAAAACAGCCATTTGCCTGCACCATCATGTAAAGACAAAGAGTCCTAGTTATTTAATTATTCTGATGACAGGGTTAGCTGTTCTGAAAGAGTGGCTTTATTGGAAGATTCAATTTTGAATGCAGAATTTGCAATCTCTTTGGTTCCCTTTTTTAGATAAAGCATATGTTGGTCCCTCCGCTGGGTCAACACATATGTTGTAGATCTAGTCCCGTGGCATAAACTATATAGTGACGGCTAAGAGATTGACTCATTGACACATCAGTACAAAATTCTAGTGCGCCGCCCGGCAATTCTGCAATCTATCGTACTATAACTTTTGTAAAATATCAAATAGTTTTTTTCATTTCACTAGTAGCACAATAGAAATTAAAGAAATGCATGACGCAGGTAATTAAATATCCCTGACTGCCGTGTCCTCTCTGAAATGAGTTTGATGTTGGCAACAAAACTTCAAGTCCGGCATTTTGACCTGATCTTTTGGCTGCTTAGACAAATCTGTACGGCTTTCTACCCCAGAAATCCGAAAAACGAAAAAAAAAAACATAATTCAAAAAATAATAAATGATGATGGCAGATAGAAAAATCCCTCGTGGTGTGAATTTATAGGCCCCACTGTAATCTTACATAGGTATTATTGAAAAAAGAAGTTCAGTGAATTCTGTAAAGAAAGATTTACACAACGAATTTAGTGAAGGATGGCATCAAAATTTCAATGAGAAAACTATGTAGGGTAAAATAAAGACGAATCTTTTAAATGTTATAAATTACATGCGTGCTAATGGACTATGTAGTACAGGCAGACACATAATTCAAAGTAGCATGGAAAATCATAGTAGATGAAAAGCTTGTCTCAAAACTGAACATTGTACGAAGGAAAAGGTGACGTATATCTCTACTCCTTAATAAGTTCAATGAAAACGTTCACGCCATATGCCGCTGTAAGCCCACAACCAATAGGGATCAAGTCTATTATTCGAATAGGTCTCTAGCTTCCAACGATTCCAGCCGTACGCCCATATGTAAGTTCGTCATGACCACGTAAAGTTCATGTCGAGTCCTATAAGAGTCTATCGTGGATGCGTACAAGATGTGGAGTTCTACCTAGCGCCCACCATGTCACAAATTCTTTTACTATCTTTACCTTGATTTTTGCATTGCAAAAACTTTTCTATCATATTATATCTATCAAATGTATTGTGTTTATACTTTTTTTTGGTAACCCATAGCAACACACGGGTACTTTGCTAATAGTTATATAAAATAGTGCTTTTGGAAAGAAAAGTTTACGCTTATGAGCAAATGGCTTATATCCTATGTCTTGTTGTTGGCTCGTCCTCGTCATGGTAACTAAGATCATTTGAAAGCATGTTTGTTCCTTCATATATTGTGATAAAATTTCCCCTTAGTTTTCCCATAATGCATCTTGACTATCAAAATCAGGCAGCCAGCTGGTGTCCGTAACCAACACCATCAGTCCAAACTTTTTTCGCTTCACATGGACAATTCCTCATGGCCGATAAATTTGAACAAGGAGGCTAATTCACTATATAGTTGATCCCACGACAGCCGAAAGCAAAGCCTGATATCATGCCACACATTTCTCCATGGTATGGAGTCTTCCCTACCTGTCCTCAGGGTATGCTTCCTCGTAGCTTCCCCGTATGCAAGGCACACTTCTGCAACCAATCTGGCCATCTCTTCTTCATCGGTTATTCTATGGCTGATGGTTGTCTCGGGACGATATGTTTGTGATATCAATGGCATCTCCGGATCGGAGGGAGTTAGAAGACAGCCATAGCATCCGGTGCGATGCGGGACCAGGTGTCACCTAGGACATACAAAAATGCATCAACCAACACCCGGTGAGCTGAGAATGGTAGAGTTTATCTGGCACCATGTTTTGTCTCTCAAGTGTGTTTAGGAGCCACCAGACTTCTCAATGTCAGATGCTGATTGCAAAAGCTGACATCAAATACTAGTTTCTGTTAGTTTTTGTAGGTCTGTATGGCATCATGTAACACCCTTTGCAGTGTTGTGTCTCAGTGAACAGTCATTTTACGCTTCAGAGGTAGGCCCAGCTAGTTAATTACTCTTATTTAAAAGAATTTGTTCTATTTTAAGTGCAATTTTTTTAACTGTTTGCCTTGTAAAGTCGTTTAATTGTTTGACCTATCCTGTCAATCCAATATATGTTGTCGATCAAATCAGTGAGGGCTAAGAGACTAACATAGATATAAATTTCTCTCCTTAGAAACACATTTCCAAATATTCCTGAGCCAGATGTCAGATATATTCTCAAAGTTACTCGGGTTAGTCAATATGCGTAGAGCACTAAGCTATGTTCTTACAGATGTTTAATCCAAGAAAGTGTTTGATATCTGGTCACGTTACAAATTAAAGTGAATTTTGAAATACAAATATGCCTTACGCAGGAGAGGCTAGATTCCCCACCGTGTTATTTATAGTTTAGAAGAATGGAAACGGCCATTTTCTGCACTGTCATGTAAAGACATATTGTCCTGGATATTTAATTATTCTAAGGACAGGGTTAGCTGCCCTAAAAGAATGGCTTTCTTGGAAGATTCAACTTTGAATAATGCAGATTTGGCAAACTGTTTGGTTCCCTGATAGTAGTCATTTATGGGGCCAATCCGCTCGGGTCAACATATGCTGTAGATCTAGTCCCGATGAATAAATTGGAATGGCTAAGACATTAACATCGGTACGAAATCCTAGTGCGCCGTCCAGCTATTGTGCAAACTATCGTACTAGTATTAGTTTCCTAAAAACACAAGTAGCTTTTGTCATCTTTACTTGTACCACAATATAAATTAAAAAATTATGACACAGATAAATATCTCCTCTATCCCCTGTAAAATATGAGTTTGCATGTCGGTAACAAAATTTCAAGTGCAGCACTTTGACGTGAGTCTGGGCTGCTTAGACGACTCTTTAAATTTTTTTATCGAGCAATTCAAAAATGGAAAAAGGAAATACGAAATACAGTAAATCATGAAGGCAGATATAAAAATCGCCTGTGGTGCAGTTATAGGCTCCATCGTCATCTTAAGTAGATATTGTCGAAAAATGATGTTCAGCGAAGTTCGGAAAGAGATTTACAGAATGAATTTTGTAAAGGATGGCACCAAAATTTCAACAAGAAACCTATGTCGGGTAAAATAAAGGACAATGTTTGGAATGTTATAAATTACATGTGTGTTAATTAATGTAGTGTTTACGGCTGATACGTAGAGAATCCAAAGTAGCATTAGAAAATCAAAGTGGATGGGAAAGCTTGGCAAGTGAACGTTTCAGGAAGGTAAAGTGACATATATAGCTAAACAACAATACTTTTGGAAAGAAAAGTTCATGCTTATGAGCATTGATTTTCATATCAATAATGGCTTACCCTACATCTTGGTGTTGGCTCGTCATATGGTAACTAGGAGCATTTGAAAGCATGTTCGTCCTTGCTTATCTTTGATACATTTTCACCTTGATTTACCACCATCTTGACTATCAAAACCAGGCAGCCAACTGGCGTGCAACCAATCTGGCCATCTCTTCTCCATTGGTTATTCCATAGCTGATGGTTTTGCAACCACCTCACTTCTCTATGTCGGGTGATAGCAAAAGCTGACATCACTTTATTCTATTTTAAGTGCAAAAAATTTAAAATGCTTGCTTTCTGTACACTGTAGTCCTTTAATTGTTTGACCTATCCTCGATCAAGTCCTGAGGTCATAAACTAAAAAATCAGTGGCGGCTAAGCCAGTGGTGGCTATAAAACCAGTCTCATTGGAAGTTTCATGGACACAATTACCTAGAGTGACATGTCATCTAAAAATCTTTGAAACTAGGATGAAACACCCCTCTCTCAATGCATAGTTTCATCTATTATTGTTTTCTAGGTTACATGCAAGACACAAGTTGTCTAGGTAACTGTGTATGCAGGGTTTCATCCTGATGAAACTCATTTCACCTCTCTCCTCATTAGTATACTGCTACATCATCAAAAATACCTACATCGCACTCTATTTTTTGTCCATGAAACCCTCACTAAGACTGACCTAAGAGACTAACATCCACGAAATTATCTTGGGAACCTTGTGACCAGGGCGGAACTACACATAGGGTCACTAGGGCCATGGTCCTAGCCATTAGTGAAAAAACTAAGCACCTATAGTTTTGTCACAAATGGTCATCCGGTCGAAGACATTCCACACGAGCAACGGTTCAGGATGTGTCGATTTTATAACAAATGGAATGACCCTTCTGCTGTCATTTTCATGTTGGTCCTAGCCCATGATCATGTTTTCGCTTGATAAATATTAATATATCGATAAACTATACATAATGTTAGCATTATACATTGTATTCGCCCAAAAATTAGAATTCAATCCATTTCAACATTCTTCTCCACGATATCGCAGTTCAATACACTATAAGAAAACGGTACTATAGCCACACCTCCTAAAACCCGAGTAGCCACGACAAGCAAAATGAGTCGTAGCTATAGTGGAAGAAGAAACCAACCGTGACTATAGTGCCCTCTATAGCCACGGTTAAAGAAGTGAACCATGGCTATTGAGGCCTTTAACAATAGCCACGGTTCACTTCTTCAACCGTGGCTATTGAGGCCATTATAGCCACGGTTGAAGAAGTCAACCGTGGCTATAGTGGGCGAGCGCGCGACAAGCTCACTCCTCTATATAAATCAATCAAACCCTAACCCTCACTCCCCTCCTCACTTACTCTCTCCGGCCGTCGCCTCATCACTAACTCTATCTGTCTCTCTCTCTCTCTCTCCACCAACCGGCCGCACGCCTACCTCCTCCGCCACCGGTCGGCCTCCCCGAACGCTCCTACTCCTCGGCCCACGTGCCCTCCTCCGTCGGCCTCCCTGCACGGTGCTCCACCAAATACCGCCACTCTCCACCGTCCGACCGGATCCAGCGCCGGCAAGGCCGGAGCCACGACGCGTGGTGCCGGGGAGGGGCATCGACCTTTGCTCTCCGGCGGGTCCCTTCTTGTCCCTCTTCGATGACCGACAACCTCCTGAGCGGTCGGCTCTCCGGCGACCAAGAGCGGCGACAAGGGCGGTCGGATCCGAGGCCGCCCCCTCTCCGGTGGGCCATGGGCTGCAGCGGGGTGGTTGGATCTAGGACCACCCTTCCCGGCGGGCCATGGGCTACGGCGAGGCGGTCGGATCCGAGGTCGACCCCTCTTTGGCGGGCCATGAGCGGCGGTCGGATTCGGGGCCGCCCCTCTCCGGCGGCTGGGTGGCGGCATTGGGCGTCAAATTTGTTGTCTTCCCCTCTCCTGTCCTGGCGGCGCGTGGAGGCTCCTTAGTGGGCGGCGCGGATGAGGCCGGAATGGGCGGGCTGACGGGTCATGTAGGCCCGTTCGCCCGTCCAAGCTTTTTTTTGTTTTTTAATTTCTACTGTAGGGGCGGTTGAAAACTTCGACCGTGGCTATAGTTGTAAGCACAATAGACATGGTTGCTATAGTGACACACTATGGCCACGGTTGGCCTTGTTTGCGAGGCTACGGATAATCATCCGTAGCCTCACAAATATAGCCACGGTTGGGTTGACCCTCGGCTATAGAGGTCTCCCAACCATGGCTATAGAGCTTTATTGTTATTGTGATAAATCTCACTAAACATTCACGAAATGGTGCTACTATACACAGCACAGGTCAAGAATAATTCACAAAATGTACCATCAAGCCATACCATATCCAACACACAGGAACACAGAAGAGCACTATTCAACAGCTTGAACATTTGTTTTACTCCTCGTTTCTCAGCTTCAAGTTCACATTGCAGAATTTGAACATGTGAATATGCCGCACTTTTGAACCATTTCTTTGATTTGAGGCCCATAATAACAACCTCAATAAATATGATAAAATATACAGTTTCCTTTATAGCTTCTCCCGACAGACTTGGGTTTTAAACTGTCTTCTGCTAGATGATCCATCAATAATTTCATGTCCGTCTAGCAAAGCAATGGAATAAGTCGGAGTACCAATTAAGTATAATGCGTGCGGAAGAGGAAAGAGAACAAAGCAACACTTACAATAGCTTTCTTTAATCTGAAACCAGTTTTACTTGTCTAATGAAGGAACTGGACTTCCACTGAGCAACTTACAATGTCTTGAATTTATCTTGTCTCCACAATGTTATGCAGGCAATTAATATACTACCGAGAAGCCATTACATGTCATACTTCAGCAACATTTCAGAGTATGCCATTATTATACTAGCGACATACTTCTTCAGCATACCTCATCTGGTTTGTGCCAGTGTCCTGATCTGAGCATATCCCTGCATGCTTCTTGCATCACACTGCTATTGGTACGGTGTCTATGAAAACTTACCCTTGTCAGGCCATTCTCAGTGCATACTTTCATTTCACAGTTTCTAAGTGTGACACGTCAGCTTTCTAATCTTGTTCTTTGAAATGAAACTACGTCTCTCACAGGGCACACTTTCATTTCACAGTTTTATAGGCAATGATTGAACATTAAATTGTTACCACGTGACACTTAGTTATTGGTTGAGGGTGTTGAGGATGAAAGGAAATGCTCCCAATGCACTTTCAGAAAGAGAGTCTATGGCCTTTCAGTAGGATGAAAGACTTCTTCTCTCTTCATATTAAATTCTTTGTCATGTCATGTATTTTACTGATGTGACACCTAATTAATGTCAAATGAAAAGACCCATTGAGAATGGCCTTAGTAAAGAGTATGATTACTAGTAGTAACATATATAATACACAAAGGAAAGGCTGAAATTTGTTACAACATAACAAACAAAAAATAGATCTCATACACGTAGCCCAAACTTGTAGCTATATATGAAAATATAAAGAAATCGATGCGAACTACCGGTGCTCTACTCTCCAAAGAAAGCAGAAGATTACCTGGACACACCCATCTCTGTCAAATCACCTAGGAAAGGGCGCCACATCAACCGGGCATTAAGTCACAGCTAAAGAAGTCATAGTGGCGATGCTTCCAACCTTCAAACAGTTCAGAATCAAACACCAAGCGGCAAGAATGGAGCTACAGCCATTGGCATCCTGCATAGGTATCCTGCTTGCCAGTGCCTTCTTCCTCGTAGCCATCTTCCAACACCTCCGTCGAAACAGGCGCCAATACAACCTCCCTCCGGGGCCGCGACCATGGCCGGTAATCGGCAACCTGAACCTTATCGGCACACTCCCACACCATTCCCTCCACACGCTCGCCAAGCGCTATGGCTCCCTTCATGTCACTCCGTCTCGGCTCCGTCCCGGTGGTCGTGGGCTCGTCCGTCGACGCGGCGAGGTTCTTCCTCAAGACGCACGACGCGGCGTTCCTTGATCGTGCCAGGACTGCAGTGGGCAGGTACACCCTGTACAACTGCTCCAACATGTCGGCGTCTCCATACGGCGCGTACTGGCGCCAGGCACGGAAGCTGTGGCAGGCTGAGCTCTTCAGCCCGAGGCGGCTCATGTCGCATGAGCACGTCCGGGTCGAGGAGGAGCGAGCTATGCTGCGCGACCTGTGGGTGGCATCATCGTCGTGCGGTACCGGCGGGGATGCGGTAACGGTGAGGGATCACCTGCTGATGGTGAGCCTGAACGTGATCTCGCGCCTGGTGCTCGGGAAGAAGTACATAAGCGAGGAGAGGCCTGGCACGAGACCGACGCCCAAGGAGTTCCGGTGGATGATCGACGAGCTGTTCGTTCTCCTGGGCGTGCTCAACATTGGGGACCTGATACCGTGGCTGAACTGCCTGGACCTGCAAGGATACGTCCGGAGGATGAAGAGGGTGAGCAAGATGTTTGATGGGTTCCTGGAGCAGGTGCTGGATGAGCACAACGAGCGGCGGCAGCGGGAAGGCAAGGAGTTCGTAGCACTGGACATGGTGGACCAGCTCCTTGAGCTCGCTAATGACCCGAACCTTGAGGTACCGATCCACCGGGATGGTGTCAAGGCATTCACCTTGGTAGGATACCACTGTCCCGTCGTTTCTTTTGTTTTTGGACTATCCGTTATGTCCTTACCCTTGATATTATGGGTCGAATAAACATTTTGATTTCACAAATGATTAAGAATGTATAAAACTGCCATTTCGTGGTAGTCTCAAATTAAATAAGTACTTATTTGGAACCTAGCTGCCTTTTCCACCGGCAAAAGTATGCATCATATATACACATTGCAGGATCTCATCGCCGGCGGCATGGAAACGTCGGCGGTGACAGTGGAGTGGGCCATGTCGGAGATGCTCCGAAATCCGGAGGTCCTCGCCAAGGCCACAGAGGAGCTGGACCGTGTGGTCGGCCGCAGCCGCCTGGTCAAGGAGGCGGACATCCCGCGGCTGCCATACCTGGAAGCCATCATGAAGGAGGTGATGCGCCTGCACCCGGTGGCACCGTTCCTGGTTCCACGGCTGGCACGTGAGGACACGTGCGCCGGCGGCTACGACATCCCCGCCGGCACGCGCGTCTTCGTCAACGTCTGGGCCATTGGCCGCGACCCAGCGGTGTGGGAGGCACCCACGGAGTTCCGACCGGAACGCTTCGTCGGGAGCAATGTGGACGTGAAGGGCCAGGACTTTTGCCTGCTGCCATTCGGGTCTGGCCGCCGTATGTGCCCCGGCCTTCCCCTTGGCTTGGTAATGATGCATTTGACCCTGGCCAACCTGCTGCACGGCTTTACATGGCGTCTCCCGCATGGCATGGCCCCGGAAGACATGAGCATGGAGGAGAAATTCGGGATCACGACGCCGCGTTTAATCCCACTCGAGGCAGTCCCAGAGCCCAGGCTCCCGGCTCACCTGTACGCAGCAGGACCATGAATAAGTCACCGAGCCAGGAAACAAACATCGTAGGATCGAATCCACAAATCTTTTTGCTCCAAACTTTATGATTAATAAAGTTTGTTGTAGTTTGGGATTAATATGTTTCCTAAAATGAAAAGTTTGGTGCGTGAATGTTTGCCAATAATGAAAAGTTTTGATGTTCGAATTTGTGACTCTCTCTCCACACGAGCGCGAATTAGACTCCCCTATGGCGATGCCAGCTCGCCGGCACCAGTATGGCCCTCAGCCCCAATAGTACTGGCCCCTCAGACGTAAAAACTAGCCGCTTGACTCTCCTTTTCAAGTGTTGGTCGTGACATATTTCGATGTGGACAAAGATAACCACAATCTGAAACTCTAATCCAGTTTTTTTACGGGAATTACACCTATATCGGTAACATCAAGGAACATCCCAACTAGCTTATTGCAAATCATCGTTGTGACACCCTGTGTCACGTTTGCTGCGAGTTAGCATTTTTAGAACCTACCTCTGGTCTAGTAGCACCCCCTCAAGAAGTTTCAGTGACATGCAAGGTGTATTGGTTGGCTAGTAAATTCAAATTAAATTTGAATTGAACTACAACCCAAATTCCTACAACACAAGCGGGGTACACCAAAAATATATGTTGTAGTACATGGCAAAAGAAAATTCTAGCCCAAGTTGCACTATTTTTTACTGAGTTTTAGTACCCCAATTAATTCAGTGAAGCTTAACTTTTAAGCATTTTCCCTGAATAACCAGAATTTATCCACAAGGAATTTGGACACATGAGCTCAACGTACATGTCACTTTCTTTATTTGTTCTACCCTAGAAAATTTTCCAATTTTATTTTTGAGCCCCGGAAGTGCTTGCATTTTATTTTTTATTTCGGGAGAAAAGCCCGCTTGTCAGCCGCCCAATGGCTCCCCACGGACACGCCCGCGCCCGACCGGGCCATACACCGGCGTCGCGTGGCGCCGGCCTCCTGGGCGGTGCCCCACCCGGTCGGGACGACCACCTTCCCCTCAAAGCCGGTCGGGACGGCGCTAGCAGCATACCTCTCCCATTTTCTCTTTTGTCTCGGATGCTTCCCGAGTGCCATTGCCGCCACCGCTCCCGGCTCCCCATCGCACCACCGCCTCCGGCAACCCCAGCCCAAGCCCATCCACGAACCAGAAACGAGTCAAGCCATGGACTTAGCCAAGAGCATTTCGTGATTTACTCGGAGAGCTCACCCCGCTATCGCCAGCTGTGTTTCCCAAATTGCGCCGCCGCCGGTGAGCCTCTTGACTCGGGACCTGCCCTTGTGTGTGCGCCACTCGGTGAAGCACCTCTCCAACCCTAACCCCTTTTGTTTGCCCCCGTGAGGTCGCTAGATTTCAGCTCTTCCCCGACCGTCGTCATCCGCCGCCTCAACCTCGTCGTCGAGCAGCACTTCGGTGCCAGCTCATCCAAGATGAAGGCTGCGCCGGTGAAGCTCCCGGACGAAGCCACTGCCACCCCCGTCCCTACACGGGCACGAGCACGCCTGCCGGAGTTCCACCGCCCGCCATCCTCGCCGCTGGCAGCACCACGGTGAGGCTCCCGGAACCATGACCCTTCCACAAAATTCCCCGCATCACGCGCGGCACGTTGGTGCCTAGCCCCGACACTCGTGGCCCACCTCCAATGATCTGCGCCGCCCAGCTCCGGCCATGGCGCCGTCGAGCCACGGGGCGGGCCACACGGGTGTGATCTCGCGTGTCCATGGCCACCCTAGATCCGGAACCCTATGGCCCGGTGTGTGGCATAGAGCGCGGATGAATTATTTTAAAATACGCAATGTCATTTTTATAAATTAGGCAAAAATTCATTTAAATTTAGAAAATTCATAACTTTTGATCTAGAGCTCAAAAAATTACAAACCAAAATTTGTTGGACTCCTTGTTACATGTACTATTTAATTGTGCAATTAGATTGGCATGATCAGAGGCAAATTAATTAAGTTTATTTCCGTTTTGGAAATGGATGTTTATTACTTAATTAATATTTGAATTTCCTTTAATCTAGGAGCTAAATTGAATTATCATCCTTATTAGGTGCTTAGTGACAGGGGCAATTAAATTGCTAATTTACCTAGCATTTGCAAGATTATGGATTTCTTCTATGCACATAAGATGATAATTTAAATGTTTCATGGGAGTTGATGAATTAAATTAATTTGTTAATTTCAATTAACCAATTCACCCTCGCTGGACCCCAAGTTATTTTATACATAGTTGTTACGTGTTTTTGATAAAATCCGTACATATTACATAAATTAATTAAATCATGTTTTTATTTACTTTAAACATTACTCTTGCATCATGTAGCTGCGTTGGTGAACGCGGTGACCGGTGAGGAGCAACGAGAAGACACTACTGCTGTTAGTGACCCAATTGTTCAGGGTCAAGAGCAGGCAAGCCCCGGTGCATAACTTATTTGGATAAGTCTTTTATTTCATCACTGTGTGCTTGTAGGTCTCGTACTGTGCATTAGGTGTATAGGAGTTGTGATGAAAACCTAGAATGCAGTAGGATCTAGATTATCCATGTTCGACAGCCCTACGTTGATGCTTGCTTAATTAGGGTGATGATCTGTCGAGTGTTGCGGAGACCACTCGTAGTATAGGAAATTGGAGGCTGGACGGGCAAGTTAGGTGGAAAGTGAAGGACTGTTAGAGACTTCAAGGTGGTAGCCCCGTCTCGTGCACACAAGGACCGCGTCGTGTCCGGCCCATGTGGATGAGTTCGAACGTATTCTTTGCATGCTGGTGTTAATGGGTCAAGTAAACCGACGTACCGATGGTTGCTATATGTTAGAGAGATACCCTACTCTTTTGGTTACTAGGAAGGAATTTGGGAGGAGAGGAATGAGCACTCAACCCATGGATGACGTCCATAAACCTCATGCGCTTTCAATTTTCTTCCTAGGTGCTTGAGTTTGGAGGGCACAAGCGTGGAACGGGAAATAGAAGCACATATCTTCACTTCCTACATGTTTCTAGTTGTCTCCTTACAATTATAATAAAGAACTTAGGATTCTCTAAGTAGAGCTATGTTTGAACTTAATAATGTTATAAATATTGCTGCTGGACTTATGAATGCCAGAGAGTTTTTTTGTTTATCTATGAAAATATCTATCTTTTTGCTTCCACGTTGCTTATAATTGTTGGCTTTGCGTGGATTTTAGTAGCATCCCTTTGCATGTTTATTTTTGGGATGTTACATTATTAATTGGGGGAAGATATACGTTGAAATTAGCAGCAAAGACTCAATCAATGGTTTGAATTTGTATATTATCTCAACATTCTAACCGTAAAATAAAACACTGATTTCTCCTCAATGGCTAATTAAATCAATCACTACAGCAGATAGGCTCGTAGAGGCACTTTCTTTACATAGTAGAAGCCCTATTATTATTTTCTCTAGTTGTTCATACCAGCTTTTTCTAAAAAAATTTTAAATGCCCATCGTGCATATATCGACTCTAGAAAAATAGTGGGGCACTCATAATTCGTCTCTTACAAGTAAGTGATAATTTCATATAAGTATTATATATGCAATACCTTGGCAAAAATAGAAACACTGAGATCTTGACTCCTCAGCACCTAACTGAGCCATCTTAGCCAACTCACCAGTATCACAATATGTATTTGTTTGGAATGTTATTTTTAAGATTTGTTTGTAATTCCACAAACAGATATTTGTGTCTGTACAGACCGGAAGATGTGTGTAATAATGTCAATGCTAGATATGTAGTTATATACTTCAACACATAACAATATAAATATTTTTATTTCCGTGTTACAAATACCACATTAAGGAAACAAGGGAAAATAGAGATATGGATAGAGTAACTTTGCTACCCCCTTAACAAAACTGCAAATTTCAAGCTGGTGTTATTGCTATTAAAAATAAATGCTCTTAGGTCATCAAGTGTACTGGTACACTTGATGACTTTCCTGACAGTTTTCGATCAGGACAATCTAGTGCTCGAACGTACTAACAGTACATCTCTATGCACCAAATATATTATCACGTGCATCCGGAGAAATGATTTTCCTGTTGGTTTCATTGGCGCAAACTCAAACAGTAACTCTGATATGTAGGCTATTTTCATGTTTTTATATATTTAATTTAGTTCAATATCTGCAACTGGCTGGAGCATGTAAAAAATCAGTTTTGACTTCATAATTAATGAGATATATGTATAATGTAATATCGTGCATATCAATCATTTGAATGCGTTTGAAAACTGTGGTATTCAATTTGACCTTCAGTTCTGCAAAGCATGTCTTAATGGCATGCTTCCGGATCCGTATAAGCCGTTCAAAAAGGTAGTACAACAACTATTCATAGGCCGAAACTGAGTAAAAATTTGGAGGATGTACATAACGTGAGGACATCTTTTGATGAGATATCCTTCATGGTTGGAAGTTTTCAATCAAGGTCCCTGAGTATGTCCTTTATATTACTTCTATTCCCATGATGTTCATTAAATCGTGTATGGTGACTATGAACATATGGCACGCACTACTGGAATAGGGGCCTTCGATGATCGGGCAAAAGGCCGGCAGTATCGGGCATTTTGTCCGATACTGCCCGATATCTGCGCCCACATTATTACAAATGGGAGGACAACAATATCGGGCAAAACGCCCGATACTCGTTGCCGTTCTGAAAAAATAAGAAAAATTGCGGCAGCCGGGCCGGGCCGGGCCGAGCCTAGGTCCGGACCCATCCCACCGCCACGTCCGGCCATGCCGGCGTTGGATCCCACGGCGTCGCCCCTCCTCCGGCCAGGTCCTGTCGGATCCGACCGTGGCAATGACGGAGAGGAAGGGGTGATGCGCCTCCGCGCCTCCTCCCGGCCGGATCCGACTACGACGACGAGGGGAGGGGTGGCGTCGGGTAGAGGCGGGGGAGGGGTAGCGCGGCCGGGGACGAGGCGTCGTGGCTAGCGGGCGGCGACGCGGTTGAGGACGGGCGGGGGAGGGCGGCGCCGGGTAGCAGCGTGGGAGGGGTGGTGCGGCCGGGGACGAGCGGCCGGCCGGCGGCGATGCGTGGGAGGGGTGGCAAGGCCGGGGACGAGCGGCCGGCCGGCGGTGATGCTGCCGGGAGAGGCGGCTGGCAATAAGGGAGACGTGAGAGTGACAGAGAGAGAGAGAGAGAGAGAGAGAGAGAGGCGTCGGGTGGGAGAGAGAGAAGAGGGTGGAGAGCTGTGGGACTTATGAAAATTTGGAAACCCTAGCTGCTATATATATACAAACGGGCCGGTATGGGTTTTTTGTTGGGCCAAGGGACACAACAATATCGGGCCAGAGATGATGTCATTTTGCCCGATATTGCTGTAACATTTTTAATATCGAATCCCGATGACATCACCGTGCCCGCTATTACTGGCTATTTTTAATATCGGTCATCGTTGATGTCATCTTCGCTCGCTATTACATTAGGCAGTGCAATAGTGTCGGCCACGATGACGTCAGCAAGATCACCCTGTAATAGCCAAAATTTTGGTGCCCACTATTACTGAAAAATACGAGATGCTATTGCAGGCTCTTTCTGTAGTAGTGACGCCAACATGTTGACTTGATTATTTTTGGAAAAATAATTCTCAACTGAGGATATCCTTATAGTGCCACCCACATCAAGTTAGTATGTCTTTTTGAAAAAGTTATCATATGCTAACCAGTTAATGTGTCATATCTTCCCAGTCACCGTACATAATTTACTATTGGATATACACGTATGAACCATGGTTGTTCATTGTACTATCGAGCAAAAACAGTTGAGTCTCATGGAAGAATATAATACTCTCTCTCTCTCTTCTGTTTGTATGGACGACTGCACAATCAGGATTCGAGCGGCTATGTCCACAATTGTTGTGTGTCCATGGTGTACAAGGGGCAGAAGATCATACTTACCCAACAAGGTGTTGAAGTAGCTTAGCAAGTGCTTGAAGTTGCCAGAGTTCTAGATGGAAGCTGCCTGAGAGTGAAGTTGAGCTTGTTCTTGGGCACGAGTCAGCTCATCTGCGAGGCGTTCCTGCTCGTTTGCTTCTTCATCAGGTTTCACAGGGGCGTCGACGACATCAACGGTGAGGCCACAGGAACCACGGCAGAGGTGGCGGAAACGTGGTTTGGAGGATCAAAACCCTCTAATTACCATAAGAACGTACGATAGCATACATAATTGATTGATTAATAAAGTACGTCGTACAAATATATAGGGGAGCCATCAGCAAGCCCTAAGAGTACATGCCCTGCATGGGCTGCATGGGCAACAGGCCCAAAGCCAATATATCTAAACTATATGTCTAACACCCAGAGCTGTCATTGCTACTGCAGCACACAGTATAGTGAAGACATACGAGTTCGTTTTAGCTGATGACCTGATGAAATCTCTTAATGATGTTTGGTCAAGGAGCATATAGGGCTTTGTTTTATTTCAGTATATATAATACTTTACCACATCCATTAACACGATTATCGTGGTTCTTGTTGGAGAAGGTACTTATATATACCTCTTCTGTGCTTCACATTGGTACCGGCTTCACATATAGAATTATAATCATATCTTTGATTACATGTGGACAAGTGTAGCTATCAGTTATCTTGTAGATGTAATTAACAGTCCTTGCAATGTTAAGTATCATTTGTGGTACCACCATCGGTTTCTCTGCCAGGACAAGGGATTGTTGTATCATGTACTTCCATGAATCTTCGGTAAGCTCCTTAATCTTGTGGAATGCATCACCCATTGTCGTTCCATGCTCTTGCATGTAACAGTGAACAGTAGTGGCACAATTCTTTCCATTTTCCTCACGCTGCACAGGAGGTTACAGTGAAAGGAGCGTCGGGTATTTCCTAACTAGATATTTTGATTTCCTAAACCATGATATTCAAAGATTGGTATATATGCAATCTATGTTCATCTTAAACCCTTTAACAAGCAAAAAGATAATGTAACTACACCGACAAACCAATAATTATCCAGCATGCATGGGTCAGAAATAGGTCAATTTTGTAGTTTCTAAATAATGCAATTTAACCTTTATAAGGATAGATACATACCTTGGTTGAAACAATATCATTGGAGAACCGTACAAATATACCAAAGGACCTAAAAAGTTTAGGACCGCTCAAAACCCATTCCAGGGTCTCCTTTGTTATTATATCACCCATTCCAATAAATGAAGCACATGGTACAAGGATGGATCCAACTGATACGAGATGAAACTTCAAGATGCTCTTGCATTGTTTTTGGCACATAGACTTCATCGCGCCATTCTAACTCCATGGCAAATGCCCGAACTAAATGCTTGAACTACATTAATTAAAAGCATGCATCTGAAGTTATTTTTTATGCATACATGTATACCAAAAACATATTGCATTTGATCCTTAGCATATGTGATACGTACATGAAGTTGTGATGCTTTCATATAATAGGTTGAGCAAATTCTTTGTGTGCCCTAAAAAAACTTCCATTCCCTTCTATGCCTCTCCTAATGTGTTTTTTTTTTGTAATCTTTAAATTATTTGTTTTCCTCCCCTACCTTTATTGTAACAACCTAGGGTCCAAAACCTGTCTTTGGCCCGACTCCTATTTTGAGTGGACTCCACACACCCATCAACATATTTACGCTTTGGTCCTCCCTTCACATAAAAGGGTTAACCCAAGGTTAGTGGTGTTGGAAAACCTAGCCTTATATGTTGGCTTGCCCCTCACTAGATTAGGTGGTACTAAATTCCCACCTCATCATGTACACAAGTGTCCATGGGCCACTATGATCTTAATCCTAATGGGCCGCGATGTTACATGCACCCCCTCAAAGGACGTGATGTCCCCTTCAGCGTCGGCACAACATACCCACCACCGGGCAAGCAACCAGGAACATTCCCCTCTTAGACACACCCGTGTCCAGTGCTGGAACATTGTCATGCCGTGCCCCACGCATAGGCCTTCACGCATCATGCACCATATGTGTGGACCCCTGCCACTCACGCGCATCATGTCTATGAGTGTGGACTTTGATATCACTTGTAACGGCCTAGGGTTCAAAAGTTAGCTTGGTCCCAACTCCCATTTTGAGTGGGCCCCACACACCCACCAACCTATTTATGTTTCACGTAAAAGGGTAAACCTAAAGTTAGTGGTGTTGGACAACCTAGTCTTATATGTTGGCTTGTCCCCCACTAGACTAGTAACGTGGTGCTAAATTCCCACCCCTCATGAACACAAGTGTCCATAGACTACTTTGAGCCAAATTCTAATGAGCCGGATGTTATAGTTATGAGTTTGAAAGAAGAATTTTATTTCTTCAATATTTGAAGCAATTTTTATAGTCAAATAAGAAATAGTACTAAATCATTTTCATTATTAGGTCCACTGCAAATTCAACCTAAAGTATAAATTGATGCAAATGCAACTTACCTTATAATTTTTAAGTGTATTAAACATGTCCATAATTATATTTTGTAATGTATTATCTATAAAAAATGTTCCATGGTATATACATCATGAAAATTGTTTCACAATATATTTTTACTTGAGAGTGGCACATAGTGGAAGGAAAACCTCAAGCGAAGGCACATCAGGAAACATTATCTTTTCAGTAGCACAGAAGGGAATGGATGTTTTCTCAAGGGCACACAAGGACTTTCTAATAAGTTTGTTTGCTAGAAAAAGATTTGTTTACTGTAAGTTTTCGTGTGTGAAATTTATTAGTAGAGAATCTACCGCACCAATATAGCTTCAATCAAATTTATAGAGCTTTGCTGCCTATTCATGATGATTGTGATATTGTCTTGGCAATGCTGTTAGATACAAAAATAATCTAATGAGACTAAACATTTGCTGTTATATGCAAAATTTTCATTTAAACAATTAATTATCATTGAAAACCCAAAAATCGGAACACTTACTGATTCTTTCAAATACAACACTCGGTAATTCTTTTCTGGTCCTAACTCCTGCTCAAATGAACGAAAGGTATCCAACATATATAGGTAGAAGTCCTTGAAGTATTCTGGTAGGAGAGGTACTGCATTTTCGTTCCACCTGCAGTGCATTATGTTACATATACCCAGAAAATGTATATTACATCAACAGATAAAATATTGTCTCGAGAGACAACCAAGGGATACCACCAGTCACATAAACATTAACAAAGCATTATATTTTTTTCCATCTTCTGATTGTTATGTCCATCTTAGTATTCTCATATTAGCCGTCATTAACCATTTTTTCGAAGCTGTTCTGAAAATTTATTAGTTGGTGGGGAAAACAATAAATTAATTTCACAATGCCCACTTTGAAGTTAGGACGTACTTAATTATTTTTGCTTCTGATCTTCTACTGTTAATATATTATAAGTTTGTTCCTAAGGGCAGGTACAACGCTACACGTCAGCCGTCTCAAAGCCCGTCTCATGCAATGCCACATAGAATTTTTGATGATGTGGAAGAGAGAGAGGGAGGTGAGAGAAAGAGGTGGTTGTTTCACGAAGCAACCACCTCATGCACTAAAATTTAGGAGTATGAGACGGCTTACACACCATTATACAAGTCGTAGTTGCCATGCAACTCATAAATATTCCTTTCCTCATCCACAAATTTAGGAAATATCAATTTCTACAAGATAACTAAAACAACCACCCATTGTACATGTGGTCTAATAGACCGTCTCGAGATTACGTGTCATGCATGAGGCGGTCTATAAGACCACACCTTTGTACTTGCCCTAATATTTTCTGAACTACTTCGTGATGTAATTTTTACACATTCTTCTCTTCACATTTTTAATTAAAACTGCTTTCTATGAGGAAGGAATAGCTGTAGCATTTCAGTCATTGAAATACATAAATATAATCAATTCATAGTATTTGATCCTAGTCAACTGTAACTTTTCATATTTACAAGAAAAACATTTTGAATAATTTCCATATTTGTGAAAAATCAAAGTACGCAAGTGACGAACTGTAGTATATAGATATGTATCAAAAAAAATTTTCGAATAAAATAAATGGAGCCCCTCAAGTAGTATGCCATATATATACCTGTCAATTGCATCGATAATGGACATACCCTCTTCAGAGGTAGCATATGAGTCTAGGCAATCATCTAGTATTGATTCTAAAGCCGTGACCTTCGTAGCAATAAAACGAGAATGAGAGTACTGTGGCTCAGACCATGCTCCACACATCCAGAAATAGATTTCCACTATCCTATTTCTAGCAAAACTCAAGTTCGATTCAACTCTGAGTTCTTTCCACCACCTACGACAAGAAAAATAAAATATGACTCAATATTTTTAATTGAAACATGCAAAATATTTATTTGAAATGAAATTCGAACATACTTACAGTGTCAACGCATCCAGTTCCTTGCAGTAAAGAAGTTGCAGCAGGTTAAAGTTCAATTTTGCTAACTCCAATATTGTTTCATTTCGCTTAGCCTCCATCTCGTAAATGGGAATGTAGTTCCTTGTTTCGTGTATCCCAACCCTTCTAAAAAGAGGTGTGTCAAGGGAGGAAGACACTTCCTCTGCAAGTGGTGACACCAAATGTTGTAGTTGACCTTGAAGGTATTTTCTCGTAAAAGTGATTGCCTGATCAAGCAGTGGCTCGCCATGTGTTCTCAGGTATGCTGCGTTATATAAGCTTAGCAAGTTTCTAATATTGGTATCAATAAAGTTTCCTTCTTTATCCTGAAATTCCTGAAATACATCTGCATACACATATACAGTCAACTCAAACAAACCGGTAATAACTTATGAAATACAATTCATATGTGCTAGACAAGAACAATAAGAACAATAGGTATGGATCCCTACCAGACGACACATTGTAGCCACTGCTACGAAGAAGATAGAATCGGAGAGACACTATACCCAGGTCACCTCCATCGTAATTAGTGTTAAAAACAACATTCAACAACTTGTTGATCTCATCCTCGTACTTGTAGTCGAGACCAAGTCGCTTTAGTGTGATTATAAGGTCCAGTACTTCGGGCAAGTCATTTGTTCCCTTGATTATCACTCTCACTTCTTCCCACAAAGTTGCAGCTCTTTCTCGCATTGGAGCTTCCTGCAGCAAGCACATGGAATGTATTACTGTAGTAGTTTTTGTTCGTTGGTTCATTTTTTGCCGTTTTCCTACAAAATGAAAACCTGAGTTTTCTAGGAGAAATAAGTTGTTTCATTCATCTATAGATTTTGAGAATGAAGTCGCTTTTGAATGTATTGGTTTCAAGATCCCTCAAGGGAGAGGATGAAAAATTGAGTTTTCTAGGAGACATATATATTGTGTGCGTTATCTCAATTTGATGAAAACACTACCTGGGCTGCAGTAGGCAGCTCGTAAGAAACGAAGAAATCACCCCACAGTGTCGGATCGAAGGTCGTCTCGATTGGGCCGGAGGCAGGACAATCTACTGATGCTGCTTTCATTGTATCAACCGAAGTAATGGCCTCTTGCTCTCTGATAGCGTACCTGTCAAGAATGCAACATAGTTGTTTCTAATTTGAGTAGTTCGAAAACATGAAAAGCACTTCATTGTTTTGTAGCATGGAATGGTGACTTATTCTAAATCCGATGTACCCTTTACCACCAGAGCCAGGGCAAGATCTCTATCCACCACTTCGTATTAGCTGCTGTATTAGTTAGCCTATGGTACGATGATGAACAATGAAGTCTGGCCACCTATTTATGGATTCTTGTTAGTACAGCTGAAGACGTCATGAATGTTGAGCATCCCGATATTTACGTATGCTTTTGTGGACACTTTTTTTTTGGATACCAATGCAGCTCATTATTTGTGATATCTTGTCAGTAATTTATGTTGCCTCCACCAGCTGAACGTAACCGGTTCACGTGCATGGGCGGCCATGGAGGTTTGACATTACGCTTCAATTTTTACTCTACCATGTGAATTATACTGGTCTCCCGGCCCATTTGCTTCAGCTATCCCTAATTAACAGTAGGCCCATCCAAAAACAGAAGACCTAGAATTATTTTATTCTTTGGAAAGAGTTGCTCCTTATAAAAAACAATTGCATGTCGGCAAGTGAAATTTGAGGTGCAGCATTTTCAAATTGGTTGGAGCATCAACTCGGATGAATTTGTCATTTTTTATCTCGAGAAAATTATAATGTGAAAACATAATAAGGAAATAATACAAAAACAGCCATTTGCCTGCACCGTCATGTAAAGACAAAGAGTCCTAGTTATTTAATTATTCTGATGACAGGGTTAGCTGTTCTGAAAGAGTGGCTTTATTGGAAGATTCAATTTTGAATGCAGAATTTGCAATCTCTTTGGTTCCCTTTTTTAGATAAAGCATATGTTGGTCCCTCCGCTGGGTCAACATATGTTGTAGATCTAGTCCCGTGGCATAAACTAGTGACGGCTAAGAGATTGACTCATTGACACATCAGTACAAAATTCTAGTGCGCCGCCCGGCAATTCTGCAATCTATCGTACTATAACTTTTGTAAAATATCAAATAGCTTTTTTCATTTCACTAGTAGCACAATAGAAATTAAAGAAATGCATGACGCAGGTAATTAAATATCCCTGACTGCCGTCCTCTCTGAAATGAGTTTGATGTTGGCAACAAAACTTCAAAGTCCGGCATTTTGACCTGATCTTTTGGCTGCTTAGACAAATCTGTACGGCTTTTTACCCGAGCAATCCGAAAAACGAAAAAAAAAACATAATTCAAAAAATAATAAATGATGATGGCAGATAGAAAAATCCTTCGTGGTGTGAATTTATAGGCCCCACTGTAATCTTACATAGGTATTATTGAAAAAAGAAGTTCAGTGAATTCTGTAAAGAAAGATTTACACAACGAATTTAGTGAAGGATGGCATAAAAAATTCAACGAGAAAACTATGTAGGGTAAAATAAAGACGAATCTTTTAAATGTTATAAATTACATGCGTGCTAATGGACTATGTAGTACAGGTAGACACATAATTCAAAGTAGCATGGAAAATCATAGTAGATGAAAAGCTTGTCTCAAAACTGAACATTGTACGAAGGAAAAGGTGACGTATATCTCTACTCCTTAATAAGTTTGATGAAAACGTTCACGCCATACGCCGCTGTAAGCCCACAACCAATGGGGATCAAGTCTATTACTAGCTTCCAATGATTCCAGCCGTACGCCCATATGTGAGTTCGTCATGACCACGTAAAGTTCATGTCGAGTCATATAAGAGTCCGTCGTGGATACGTACAAGATGTGGAGTTCTACCTAGCGCCCTCCATGTCACAAATTCTTTTACTATCTTTACCTTGATTTTTGCATTGCAAAAACTTTTCTATCATATTATATCTATCAAATGTATTGTGTTTATACTTTTTTTGGTAACCCATAGCAACACACGGGTACTTTGCTAGTAGTTATATAAAATAGTGCTTTTGGAAAGAAAAGTTTACGTTTATGAGCAAATGGCTTATATCCTATGTCTTGGTGTTGGCTCGTCCTCGTCATGGTAACTAAGATCATTTGAAAGCATGTTTGTTCCTTCATATATTGTGATAAATTTTCCCCTTAGGTTTCCCATAATGCATCTTGACTATCAAAATCAGGCAGCGAGCTGGTGTCCGTAACCAACACCATCAGTCCAAACTTTTTCGCTTCACATGGACAATTCCTCATGGCCGATAAATTTGAACAAGGAGGCTAATTCACTATATAGTTGATCCCACGACAGCCGAAAGCAAAGCCTGATATCATGCCACACATTTCTCCATGGTATGGAGTCTTCCCTACCGGTCCTCAGGGTATGCTTCCTCGTAGCTTCCCCGTATGCAAGGCACACTTCTGCAACCAATCTGGCCATCTCTTCTTCATCGGTTATTCTATGGCTGATGGTGGTCTCGGGACGATATGTTTGCGATATCAATGGCATCTCTGGATCGGAGGGAGTTAGAAGACAGCCATAGCATCCGGTGCGATGCGGGACCAGGTGTCACCTAGGACATACAAAAATGCATCAACCAACACCCGGTGAGCTGAGAATGGTAGAGTTTATCTGGCACCATGTTTTGTCTCTCAAGTGTGTTTAGGAGCCACATGCACCAGACTTCTCTGTAACATCCTGGCCCAGGGTTTAATAGGGTTGATAGAATACTTATGTCAACAAGTTGCAACTTCTTTTCTGGAAGCTCATCTCTAAAGAACTCTAAGGTTAAGCGTGCTTGGTCCGGAGCAATTTCGGGATGGGTGACCAACCGGGAAGTGTTTCCGGGTGTGCATGAGTGAGGACAAAGTACGCAGAAAAGACTAGTGTTGGTTTGTGGGAAAATCCTGAGGGCCTATAAAGCTGTCGGTGTAAGCGGGCCCGGCCCGAAGTGGCGGGACGTTACATTCTCAATGTCAGATGCTGATAGCAAAAGCTGACATCAAATACGAGTTTCTGTTAGTTTTTGTAGATCTGTATGGCATCATGTAACACCCTTTGCAGTGTTGTGTCTCAGTGAACAGTCATTTTATGCTTCAGAGGTAGGCCCAGCTAGTTTATTACTCTTATTTAAAAGAATTTGTTCTATTTTAAGTGCAATTTTTTTAACTGTTTGCCTTCTAAAGTCGTTTAATTGTTTGACCTATCCTGTTAATCCAATATATGTTGTCGATCAAATCAGTGAGGGCTAAGAGACTAACATAGATATAAATTTCTCTCCTTAGAAACACATTTCCAAATATTCCTGAGCTAGATGTCAGATATATTCTCAAAGTTACTCGGGTTAGTCAATATGCGTAGAGCACTAAGCTATGTTCTTACAGATGTTTAATCGAAGAAAGTGTTTGATATCTGGTCACGTTACAAATTAAAATGAATTTTGAAATACAAATATGCCTTACGCAGGAGAGGCTAGATTCCCCACCGTGTTATTTATAGTTTAGACGAATGGAAACGGCCATTTTCTGCACTGTCATGTAAGGCCAGTCTCAGTGGAGAGTGTCATCATACAGTTATCAAGAAAACTTTTTAAGAATCGTGCCGAGTGCAGGTCATGGTGATGACACTCATCTCTCGTCCCATGGCACTCCCTCTCTTCTCTCTCATACCATGTCAGCAAATTTAATATTCATAACACTATCATGACACTCTCATTGAGACTGGTCTAAAGACATATTGTCCTGGATATTTAATTATTCTAAGGACAGGGTTAGCTGCCCTAAAAGAATGGCTTTCTTGGAAGATTCAACTTTGAATGCAGATTTGGCAAACTGTTTCGTTTCCTGATAGTAGTCATTTATGGGGCCAATCCGCTCGGGTCAACATATGCTGTAGATCTAGTCCCGATGAATAAATTGGAATGGCTAAGACATTAACATCGGTACGAAATCCTAGTGCGCCGTCCAGCTATTGTGCAAACTATCGTACTAGTATTAGTTTCCTAAAAACAAGTAGCTTTTGTCATCTTTACTTGTACCACAATATAAATTAAAAAATTATGACACAGGTAAATATCTCCTCTATCCCTTGTAAAATATGAGTTTGCATGTCGGTAACAAAATTTCAAGTGCAGCACTTTGACGTGAGTCTGGGCTGCTTAGACGACTCTTTAATTTTTTTATCGAGCAATTCAAAAATGGAAAAAGGAAATACGAAATACAGTAAATCATGAAGGCAGATATAAAAATCGCCTGTGGTGCAGTTATCGGCTCCATCGTCATCTTAAGTAGATATTGTCGAAAAATGATGTTCAGCGAAGTTTGGAAAGAGATTTACAGAATGAATTTTGTAAAGGATGGCACCAAAATTTCAACAAGAAACCTATGTCGGGTAAAATAAAGGACAATGTTTGGAATGTTATAAATTACATGTGTGTTAATTAATGTAGTGTTTACGGCTGGTACGTAGAGAATCCAAAGTAGCATTAGAAAATCAAAGTGGATGGGAAAGCTTGAAAAGTGAACGTTGCAGGAAGGTAAAGTGACATATATAGCTAAACAACAATACTTTTGGAAAGAAAAGTTCATGCTTATGAGCATTGATTTTCATATCAATAATGGCTTATCCTACATCTTGGTGTTGGCTCGTCATATGGTAACTAGGAGCATTTGAAAGCATGTTCGTCCTTGCTTATCTTTGATACATTTTCACCTTGATTTACCACCATCTTGACTATCAAAACCAGGCAGCCAACTGGCGTGCAACCAATCTGGCCATCTCTTCTCCATTGGTTATTCCATAGCTGATGGTTTTGCAACCACCTCACTTCTCTATGTCGGGTGATAGCAAAAGCTGACATCACTTTATTCTATTTTAAGTGCAAAAAATTTAAAATGCTTGCTTTCTGTATACTGTAGTCCTTTAATTGTTTGACCTATCCTCGATCAAGTCCCGAGGTCATAAACTAAAAAATCAGTGGCGGCTAAGCCAGTGGTGGCTATAAAACCAGTCTCAATGGAAGTTTCATGGACACAATTACATAGAGTGACATGTCATCTAAAAATCTTTGAAACTAGGATGAAACACCCCTCTCTCAATGCATAGTTTCATCTATTATTGTTTTCTAGGTTACATGCAAGACACAAGTTGTTGTCTAAGTAACTGTGTATGCAGGGTTTCATCCTGATGAAACTCATTTCACCTCTCTCCTCATTAGTACACTGCTACATCATCAAAAATACCTACATGGCACTCTATTTATTGTCCATGAAACCCTCACTGAGACTGACCTAAGAGACTAACATCCACGAAATTATCTTGGGAACCTTGTGACCAGGGGCGGAACTACACATAGGGTCACTAGGGCCATGGTCCTAGCCATTAGTGAAAAAACTAAGCACCTATAGTTTTGTCACAAATGGTCATCCAGTCGAAGACATTCCACACGAGCAACGGTTCAGGCTGTGTCGATTTTATAACAAATGGAATGACCCTTCTGCTGTCATTTTCATGTTGGTCCTGTGTCGATTTTATAACAAATGGAATGACCCTTCTGCTGTCATTTTCATATTGGTCCTCGCCCATGATCATGTTTTCTCTTGATAAATATTAATATATCGCTAAACTATACATAATGATAGCATTATACATTGTATTCGCCCAAAAATTAGAATTCAATCCATTTCAGCATTCTTCTCCAGGTGATATCGCAGTTCAATACACTATAAGAAAACGGTACTATAGCCACACCTCCTAAAACCCGAGTAGCCACGGCAAGCAAAATGGACCGTAGCTATAGTAGGAGAAGAAACCAACCGTGGCTATAGCCACGGTTGATGAAGTGAACCGTGGCTATTGAGGCCTTTAACAATAGCCACGGTTCACTTCTTCAACCGTGGCTATTGAGGAGCGTGCGACGGGCTCACTCCCCTATATAAATCAATCAAACCCTAACCCCCACTCCCCTCCTCACTTACTCTCTCCAGCCGCCGCCTCATCACTAACTCTCTCTGTCTCTCTCTCTCTCTCTCCACCAACCGGCCGCGCGCCTACCTCCTCCGCCACCGGTCGGCCTCCCCGAACGCTCCTGCTCCTCGGCCCGCGTGCCCTCCTCCGTCGGCCTCCTTGCACGGTGCTCCACCAAATACCGCCGCTCTCCACCGTCCGACCGGATCCAGCGCCGGCAAGGCCGGAGCCACGACGTGTGGTGCCGGGGAGGGGCATGGACCTTTGCTCTCCGGCGGGGTCCCTTCTTGTCCCTCTTTGATGACCGACACCCTCCCGAGCGGTCGGCTCTCTAGCGACCACGGGTGGCGACAAGGGCGATCGGATCCGAGGCCGCCCCCTCTCCGGCGGGTCATGGGCTGCAGCGGGGCGGTTGGATCTAGGGCCACCCTTCCCCGGCGGGCCATGGGCTACGGCGAGGCGGTCGGATCCGAGGTCGACCCCTCTTTGGCGAGCCATGGGCGGCGGTCGGATTCGGGGCCGCCCCTCTCCGGCGGCTGGGTGGCGGCATTGGGCGTCAAATTTGTTGTCTTCCCCTCTCCTGTCCTGGCGGCGCGTGGAGGCTCCTTAGTGGGCGGCGCGGATGAGGCCGGGATGGGCGGGCTGAAGGGTCACGCAGGCACGTTCGGCCCGTCCAAGCTTTTTTTTGTTTTTTAATTTCTACTGTAGGGGCGGTTGAAAACTTCGACCGTGGCTATAGTTGTAGCACTATAGACATGGTTACTATAGTGACACACTATAGGCCACGGTTGGCCTTGTTTGCGAGGCTACGGATGATTATCCGTAGCCTCGCAAATATAGCCACGGTTGGGTTGACCCTCGGCTATAGAGGTCTCCCAACCGTGGCTATAGAGCTTTATTGTTATTGTGATACATCTCACTAAACATTCACAAAATGGTGCTACTATACACAGCACAGGTCAAGAATAATTCACAAAATGTACCATCAAGCCATACCATATCCAACACACAGGAACACAGAAGAGCACTATTCAACAGCTTGAACATTTGTTTTACTCCTCGTTTCTCAGCTTCAAGTTCACATTGCAGAATTTGAACATGTGAATATGCCGCACTTTTGAACCATTTCTTTGATTTGAGGCCCATAATAACAACCTCAATAAATATGATAAAATATACAGTTTCCTTTATAGCTTCTCCGGACAGACTTGGGTTTTAAACTGTCTTCTGCTAGATGATCCATCAATAATTTCATGTCCGTCTAGCAAAGCAATGGCATAAGTCGGAGTACCAATTAAGTATAATGCGTGCGGAAGAGGAAAGAGAACAAAGCAACACTTACAATAGCTTTCTTTAATCTGAAACCAGTTTTACTTGTCTAATGAAGGAACTGGACTTCCACTGAGCAACTTACAATGTCTTGAATTTATCTTGTCTCCACAATGTTATGCAGGCAATTAATATACTACCGAGAAGCCATTACATGTCATACTTCAGCAACATTTCAGAGTATGCCATTATTATACTAGCGACATACTTCTTCAGCATACCTCATCTGGTTTGTGCCAGTGTCCTGATCTGAGCATATCCCTGCATGCTTCTTGCATCACACTGCTATTGGTACGGTGTCTATGAAAACTTACCCTTGTCAGGCCATTCTCAGTGCATACTTTCATTTCACAGTTTCTAAGTGTGACACGTCAGCTTTCTAGTCTTGTTCTTTGAAATGAAACTACATCTCTCACAGTGCACACTTTCATTTCAC
The DNA here is from genome assembly GCA_031894775.1 of Chloris gayana. Lineage (NCBI taxonomy): Eukaryota > Viridiplantae > Streptophyta > Magnoliopsida > Poales > Poaceae > Chloris > Chloris gayana. The sequence continues at coordinate 111,752 of JAUNZO010004824.1, read as the reverse complement.
AGTTTTATAGGCAATGATTGAACATTCAATTGTTACCACGTGACACTTAGTTATTGGTTGAGGGTGTTGAGGATGAAAGGAAATGCTCCCAATGCACTTTCAGAAAGAGAGTCTATGGCCTTTCAGTAGGATGAAAGACTTCTTCTCTCTTCATATTAAATTCTTTGTCATGTCATGTATTTTACTGATGTGACACCTAATTAATGTCAAATGAAAAGATCCATTGAGAATGGCCTTAGTAAAGAGTATGATTACTAGTAGTAACATATATGGAGTAATACACAAAGGAAAGGCTGAAATTTGATACAACATAACAAACAAAAAATAGATCTCAAACACGTAGCCCAAACTTGTAGCTATATATGAAAATATAAAGAAATCGATGCGAACTACCGGTGCTCTACTCTCCAAAGAAAGCAGAAGATTACCTGGACACACCCATCTCTGTCAAATCACCTAGGAAAGGGCGCCACATCAACCGGGCATTAAGTCACAGCTAAAGAAGTCATAGTGGCGATGCTTCCAACCTTCGAACAGTTCAGAATCAAACACCAAGCGGCAAGAATGGAGCTACAGCCATTGGCATCCTGCATAGGTATCCTGCTTGCCAGTGCCTTCTTCCTCGTAGCCATCTTCCAACACCTCCGTCGAAACAGGCGCCAATACAACCTCCCTCCGGGGCCGCGACCATGGCCGGTAATCGGCAACCTGAACCTTATCGGCACACTCCCACACCATTCCCTCCACACGCTCGCCAAGCGCTATGGCTCCCTTCATGTCACTCCGTCTCGGCTCCGTCCCGGTGGTCGTGGGCTCGTCCGTCGACGCGGCGAGGTTCTTCCTCAAGACGCACGACGCGGCGTTCCTTGATCGTGCCAGGACTGCAGTGGGCAGGTACACCCTGTACAACTGCTCCAACATGTCGGCGTCTCCATACGGCGCGTACTGGCGCCAGGCACGGAAGCTGTGGCAGGCTGAGCTCTTCAGCCCGAGGCGGCTCATGTCGCATGAGCACGTCCGGGTCGAGGAGGAGCGAGCTATGCTGCGCGACCTGTGGGTGGCATCATCGTCGTGCGGTACCGGCGGGGATGCGGTAACGGTGAGGGATCACCTGCTGATGGTGAGCCTGAACGTGATCTCGCGCCTGGTGCTCGGGAAGAAGTACATAAGCGAGGAGAGGCCTGGCACGAGACCGACGCCCAAGGAGTTCCGGTGGATGATCGACGAGCTGTTCGTTCTCCTGGGCGTGCTCAACATTGGGGACCTGATACCGTGGCTGAACTGCCTGGACCTGCAAGGATACGTCCGGAGGATGAAGAGGGTGAGCAAGATGTTTGATGGGTTCCTGGAGCAGGTGCTGGATGAGCACAACGAGCGGCGGCAGCGGGAAGGCAAGGAGTTCGTAGCACTGGACATGGTGGACCAGCTCCTTGAGCTCGCTAATGACCCGAACCTTGAGGTACCGATCCACCGGGATGGTGTCAAGGCATTCACCTTGGTAGGATACCACTGTCCCGTCGTTTCTTTTGTTTTTGGACTATCCGTTATGTCCTTACCCTTGATATTATGGGTCGAATAAACATTTTGATTTCACAAATGATTAAGAATGTATAAAACTGCCATTTCGTGGTAGTCTCAAATTAAATAAGTACTTATTTGGAACCTAGCTGCCTTTTCCACCGGCAAAAGTATGCATCATATATACACATTGCAGGATCTCATCGCCGGCGGCATGGAAACGTCGGCGGTGACAGTGGAGTGGGCCATGTCGGAGATGCTCCGAAATCCGGAGGTCCTCGCCAAGGCCACAGAGGAGCTGGACCGTGTGGTCGGCCGCAGCCGCCTGGTCAAGGAGGCGGACATCCCGCGGCTGCCATACCTGGAAGCCATCATGAAGGAGGTGATGCGCCTGCACCCGGTGGCACCGTTCCTGGTTCCACGGCTGGCACGTGAGGACACGTGCGCCGGCGGCTACGACATCCCCGCCGGCACGCGCGTCTTCGTCAACGTCTGGGCCATTGGCCGCGACCCAGCGGTGTGGGAGGCACCCACGGAGTTCCGACCGGAACGCTTCGTCGGGAGCAATGTGGACGTGAAGGGCCAGGACTTTTGCCTGCTGCCATTCGGGTCTGGCCGCCGTATGTGCCCCGGCCTTCCCCTTGGCTTGGTAATGATGCATTTGACCCTGGCCAACCTGCTGCACGGCTTTACATGGCGTCTCCCGCATGGCATGGCCCCGGAAGACATGAGCATGGAGGAGAAATTCGGGATCACGACGCCGCGTTTAATCCCACTCGAGGCAGTCCCAGAGCCCAGGCTCCCGGCTCACCTGTACGCAGCAGGACCATGAATAAGTCACCGAGCCAGGAAACAAACATCGTAGGATCGAATCCACAAATCTTTTTGCTCCAAACTTTATGATTAATAAAGTTTGTTGTAGTTTGGGATTAATATGTTTCCTAAAATGAAAAGTTTGGTGCGTGAATGTTTGCCAATAATGAAAAGTTTTGATGTTCGAATTTGTGACTCTCTCTCCACACGAGCGCGAATTAGACTCCCCTATGGCGATGCCAGCTCGCCGGCACCAGTATGGCCCTCAGCCCCAATAGTACTGGCCCCTCAGACGTAAAAACTAGCCGCTTGACTCTCCTTTTCAAGTGTTGGTCGTGACATATTTCGATGTGGACAAAGATAACCACAATCTGAAACTCTAATCCAGTTTTTTTACGGGAATTACACCTATATCGGTAACATCAAGGAACATCCCAACTAGCTTATTGCAAATCATCGTTGTGACACCCTGTGTCACGTTTGCTGCGAGTTAGCATTTTTAGAACCTACCTCTGGTCTAGTAGCACCCCCTCAAGAAGTTTCAGTGACATGCAAGGTGTATTGGTTGGCTAGTAAATTCAAATTAAATTTGAATTGAACTACAACCCAAATTCCTACAACACAAGCGGGGTACACCAAAAATATATGTTGTAGTACATGGCAAAAGAAAATTCTAGCCCAAGTTGCACTATTTTTTACTGAGTTTTAGTACCCCAATTAATTCAGTGAAGCTTAACTTTTAAGCATTTTCCCTGAATAACCAGAATTTATCCACAAGGAATTTGGACACATGAGCTCAACGTACATGTCACTTTCTTTATTTGTTCTACCCTAGAAAATTTTCCAATTTTATTTTTGAGCCCCGGAAGTGCTTGCATTTTATTTTTTATTTCGGGAGAAAAGCCCGCTTGTCGGCCGCCCAATGGCTCCCCACGGACACGCCCGCGCCCGACCGGGCCATACACCGGCGTCGCGTGGCGCCGGCCTCTCGGGCGGTGCCCCACCCAGTCGGGACGACCACCTTCCCCTCAAAGCCGGTCGGGACGGCGCTAGCAGCATACCTCTCCCATTTTCTCTTTTGTCTCGGATGCTTCCCGAGTGCCATTGCCGCCACCGCTCCCGGCTCCCCATCGCACCACCGCCTCCGGCAACCCCAGCCCAAGCCCATCCACCGAGGAGCCGCACCGCGCCCTTCTCGCTCCACGAACCGAAACGAGTCAAGCCATGGACTTAGCCAAGAGCATTTCGCGATTTACTCCGGAGAGCTCACCCCGCTATCGCCAGCTGTGTTTCCCAAATTGCGCCGCCGCCGGTGAGCCTCTTGACTCGGGACCTGCCCTTGTGTGTGCGCCACTCGGTGAAGCACCTCTCCAACCCTAACCCCTTTTGTTTGCCCCCGTGAGGTCGCTAGATTTCAGCTCTTCCCCGACCGTCGTCATCCGCCGCCTCAACCTTGTCGTCGAGCAGCACTTCGGTGCCAGCTCATCCAAGATGAAGGCTGCGCCGGTGAAGCTCCCGGACGAAGCCACTGCCACCCCCGTCCCTACACGGGCACGAGCACGCCTGCCGGAGTTCCACCGCCCGCCATCCTCGCCGCTGGCAGCACCACGGTGAGGCTCCCGGAACCATGACCCTTCCACAAAATTCCCCGCATCACGCGCGGCACGTTGGTGCCTAGCCCCGACACTCGTGGCCCACCTCCAATGACTGCGCCGCCCAGCTCCGGCCATGGCACCGTCGAGCCACGGGGCGGGCCACACGGGTGTGATCTCGCGTGTCCATGGCCACCCCAGATCCGGAACCCTATGGCCCGGCGTGTGGCACAGAGCGCGGATGAATTATTTTAAAATACGCAATGTCATTTTTATAAATTAGGCAAAAATTCATTTAAATTTAGAAAATTCATAACTTTTGATCTAGAGCTCAAAAAATTGCAAACCAAAATTTGTTGGACTCCTTGTTACATGTACTATTTAATTGTGCAATTAGATTGGCATGATCAGAGGCAAATTAATTAAGTTTATTTCCGTTTTGGAAATGGATGTTTATTACTTAATTAATATTTGAATTTCCTTTAATCTAGGAGCTAAATTGAATTATCATCCTTATTAGGTGCTTAGTGGCAGGGGCAATTAAATTGCTAATTTACCTAGCATTTGCAAGATTATGGATTTCTTCTATGCACATAAGATGATAATTTAAATGTTTCATGGGAGTTGATGAATTAAATTAATTTGTTAATTTCAATTAACCAATTCACCCTCGCTGGACCCCAAGTTATTTTATACACAGTTGTTACGTGTTTTTGATAAAATCCGTACATATTACATAAATTAATTAAATCATGTTTTTATTTACTTTAAACATTACTCTTGCATCATGTAGCTGCGGTGGTGAACGCGGTGACCGGTGAGGAGCAACGAGAAGACACTACTGCTGTTAGTGACCCAATTGTTCAGGGTCAAGAGCAGGCAAGCCCCGGTGCATAACTTATTTGGATAAGTCTTTTATTTCATCACTGTATGCTTGTAGGTCTGTACTGTGCATTAGGTGTATAGGAGTTGTGATGAAAACCTAGAATGCAGTAGGATCTAGATTATCCATGTTCGACAGCCCTACGTTGATGCTTGCTTAATTAGGGTGATGATCTGTCGAGTGTTGCGGAGACCACTCGTAGTATAGGAATGTCACCTTTGGACACGATGCTAAATATTTGAGATGAGAATGGAAATTGGAGGCTGGACGGGCAAGTTAGGTGGAAAGTGAAGGACTGTTAGAGACTTCAAGGTGGTAGCCCCGTCCGTGCACACAAGGACCGCGTCGTGTCCGGCGCATGTGGATGAGTTCGAACGTATTCTTTGCATGCTGGTGTTAATGGGTCAAGTAAACCGACATACCGATGGTTGCTATATGTTAGAGAGATACCCTACTCTTTTGGTTACTAGGAAGGAATTTGGGAGGAGAGGAAGGAGCACTCAACCCATGGATGACGTCCGGGACGACTTCGCGTGAGGGACCCTTCTCGAGGAGGTAGGCCCGACTAACACTACAATGCCGGTTGGGAAAGGTTGTCTCATGTAGCTTCCGAGAAGCGCGTATGTGACGTGCAATCAGGTTTCTTCTGTAGGATGTAAATCGATTTGAATCGCTGCCCCTCACAGTAACAAGTACCATTTATCTCGTCGACCGGAATGTAGTAAGAAGAGATATGTAATTGCTGATGATGATTAATTTGCTGTATTGCTTATTACATTGTTTGGAAACATGTAATGCTTTAGCTTAGTGTAAATTAAATTTAATCTTTGTTACAGCTTAATGAACTGCTAAAAGATGAAAGTAAGGATCCACTTATAGGTTGGCATAGTGCTTAATTATCCTACCCCTCAGCCTTTGCATGTCTAGGAGTCGGTTGTAGCTGGCCACTTTGATGGGTCAGTCTTGTTGAGCTTTAGTTGCTCAAAGCTTTACTCGATGTGGTTTTTAGAGGAACCAGTCGAGCAAGATGACATAGGTGGAGATGCCGACTAGCAGGACCAGTCCGTGGACGGAGTCCACTACACTTGGGAGTGGTGTGGTCCAGAGGAGTAGAGTTGTTGATGTGCCGGCAAGGTGTTTAGGGTAAAACACCTATCTCTGCCGGATGGCCCGCGGTGTATCGCCGTGAGAGCAATTGTATCTTATTTGCTTCTGCTATGTTTTGTTTTCCAAACTTATTTGCTTCTGAGTTTATGAGACTCTGATGTAATATGGTATTCAGGATGAATGTAAGAGACTTGTACCTTATGTTCACCGTATCATGCTTATGTTTGTATCTTGTAAATATCGGGCATCACAACGCGCCACCCATGATGATCCTGGAGGCGGAACCGCTTCTTCGTGAGGCGGGTCTGTCACAATCAGAAATATATTAAAGTCTAGTTTCACATGCAACAAACGGTGCCACATTAGGACTTCCGAGCTAAAAGTTATGACTATTTCAGTGGATGGTGCACCGGCAGTCCAAGTACTACTGTGAGAATTGAAGAAAATGGTTGAGTTTCCACTTCAGTTAGCCAATTCAAAGATGCCCTTTGATATGGTTTTTAGCACTAAGATTAAGTGTAAACTTTCCTACTTTTTCACAATATAAACACCTATCTAATCTTCCAATGCAAGAGTATTAAGGATTATTGAAATACAACCACCTCGTGTGTGTGTGTGTCTCTCTCCTCTCATGGAGAGAATATTTGGAAATCATTAGTAAGGCATGAGTGTCTTATGGCTATTGCTCTTTTGACTCCTGAGGTGGTTATAGAACACCGAACTTTGGTTCACCCTATACGTCGGTCATGTCTATATAGCGTGATTGCATATGGGCGGGTTTTGTCGGTGCAGGCGGATGTCTCAGTAGTTCACCACGGGTGTAGGATCTTGTGGTGTTCTACCTCTCCGACAAGTCATGCAATGATAGTTATTAAATTTTCTTCTGTTCCGCCATGAAGATTGGGACACACATGTTTGAGCCGTGTAATTTCCATAAACGCCCATATCATTTGGTATTAGAGCCTTGGTTTCTATGATATGAGTTGATTATCATCACAACCTTATTTCACGGATAGGGGCTGAATTTTTGAGTTTGTAGTTATCATAATTTTTAGTCAAGTTTTATTTCGTTATTAGTCTGATCCTCAATAATCTCCATCTAATGGTGACATCACTGGCTCAGATACGACCATAATAACAACTACTGAACAAAAGGTGAATCAATTAAATATCATAATTATATGTGCCACAATAGATAAATTGATGTTGCACCATGATGTGTGTTCCATTTCATTTTCATAAATACTTACATGGATCAAGGAAAGTGTTGAATGCATGTGGAAAGCATGGAGGACCAAGGAAGTTGATTGAAGGCCAAATATAAGTCCTCAATACATTAGCCACCTAGATATCATCTCACTTTGATCAATAAAGACGTCCAAGTCAAGGTGGAGGCCTAATTCATATCCCGTCAGAGTCCAATTCAGAATCCAAGACCAGGCTGCACCAAAAACGTTGTCCAAATGGCATATAACCTCTATTTGGAGTGTTTTACATATGGATGGAAAGCTAAGACAATAACCTTTCCAACGCCACCCGTTCTATGTTTAAAAAGATTCTGGAGTAGGCGTGAATTGTCAAAACAATTGGACACATAGAGTCTGTAGAGGTGTTGCGACACCTAGTTTTGGCCTTATGGGTTGTCTAACAATAGGGGCCAAATAGGGGTGGATCTTGGGGTTGTAGCACGACCCTAGTACCCTTGTTGTCGTCCTCCACCATCTCATACACCTCCATAGCCACCACAAATAGTTTGGGTTTTGTTTTATTAGTTTATCCATTGTACGTTTTCCTTATCGAATAATACAAGCATGTATTATCAAAAAAAAAAGTTTAGCCATTTCTTTTACCTTGTAGACACATGTGTCCATTAGAGCAGTAGTTCTACTTGATTTTGAAACCCATATTTGAGATTGAGTTACTTGTTTATCTTGTTCTTGGTTGTTCTTAGATTGCTTGCAGGAATTACCTTCCTGGTTTGGATGATCGTGCTCCACAAGACGGTGATTAACCGTTAGATTTGTGTATCGGTTGCTAAGGCACATTCTTGTTGGTTGTAGTCGTACTATGAAAATGTCTCCAGTTCAAATCGTACCTATCCCTCTCATTCAAAAGGTCCAGATCACCCTATCCTTATCATTTGGTAATCAAAGTCATGATGATCGGTGACAGATTTCGTGCTTTGCTGATTTTTTCCTATAGTCCAGAAAACCCTAAAAAAATGAAGAAGATACATATCTTGTTTACCTATCACCATTTTCAGCGTTTTGTTCTTATTCATTAGGTAATTATTGTTGAATTTGTGGTTGCATTGTCTTGTCATGTTGCTAGTCTTAGTGTTAATCCATTAGAGTTTCGAGTTCCTGTCAAGTTTTGTCACCACCATAACTGTTGCCATAATCATCACCATCATATTCCAACAACCATCCTTACATTTTTGTACTAGGTGCTGCTCCGAAATTTGCATAAATCAAATATCAATTTGCACCTTCTCAACTCATATTTTTATTCCCCAATCAGCTATTCAATTAAAACTGAAATACACACATCATCTCATATTCCCGGGCTGACCTTATTTCCAACTTTAAATTCCCTTGGTCAGTAAAGTTAGTATCTTGAGTACCTTATTGACGAAAAACATCAGGTGGAACTGTTTATTGCAGTGCTGAAAAAAAGAACAAAAGAAAGAGAGACAGATTAGAAGAAAAGGAAAAGAGTGGAAGAGTGACTCATTATTGCTGTTGTTTTGAGTATCTTTTTATCTTGTGCGTGATTATATTTTTGTCTAGGCTCGCGTCTCTAGCACGGTTTAGCCTAGGACAAACACAGTACAGTCGTTGAGCACTTACTCAGTTTGTTTTAACTACAAACACAGTACAGTCGTTGAGCACTTACTCAGTTTGTTTTAACTAAAGCTTTTTTAGCGTTTTTTTTTCACAAACATGGTACTAGCTATCGTTGTGGATCATTTGTAAGCCCTCCTACAGATCCATATATCTCATTATAACTTTACAAGTGTTGTTATTGTGCGGGGTCGATACATGCATTTTCCGGGTTTTTGTCTTGTTGGTTGTCATTACCTCCTGTTTTGCTTGGTATGAACTTTCAACAGCTTGCTTGAACAAGTTTAGATATAGAGAATTACAACAATACATCCTAGTAGTTGATAGGAGTATACACATTTTTTGTGTGTTTCTTGTTTCGAATTGGAGCGCTAGTGGATCATTTTCGCCCCAGCAGAGTCAGAACCATTGCAGCCCAACCGAGCCAGCTCAGTAGCAGCCCAAGCCCAGCGCTACAGTTTTCTTCCCCGTTCGCCCTCCCTTCGGCGTTTGAATCGCACCGCCCGAACGCGTGGAGCCCTGTCCTGCTGCCGCCCAGCAAACCCGTCGCCCTTCTACCTGCTCCCTCCACCTTTTCCCACCTACAAAACCCTCGGTAACCGCCACCCCCACCCCACCCCCTCCATCCCAATCCGCGCCGCCCAGGGCACATAGATCCTAACCCTAGCTGCCACCGTTCTTCCTGCTTGCGTCGCCACTAAGTATAGACTCTCACAAAGTATGCTGAATTTACAGGCATGCAAGCATCTCTGCTTTTATTTGTTTCACTGGATAAGCTTGATTTTGCATCTGGTAGATAGGTTAATTTTCAATCTGAAATGAGGGCTATGATTCTTTAAAGTAGCTATTATGATAATGTTTAATGAATTAGTTGTATTATCTTAGAATTGATGCTGTTTTCTTTGATGCATTTACAGAGGAGCCGCCAATTTGCGAGTGTGAACAGCAAAGGCTTAATAACATACTAAAGAATGATCAAAAGTATCATAGCTTGGGGCTCAATCGATTAAAAGCACTTCTGGGACATCCATCTGGAAATACTAAGGCTGCAAAGAATAATGCTACAACTCATCAACACAAGGACAAGGAAAACTTAGCTGATGAGGTATTTATAAAAATATTAATTGTGTTTTATTTTTAATGCACCTTGTTTTCAGTAACAAAGTATCTTTTCTTTAAACAAAAACTACTAAAACTTGACCAATAATTGCATTCTGTTCACATGCTTGGCACATGTAGAATTGTATTCTGTTCTTGCCATAATATATTCAACTGTTTGTACTACTAATTAGTCCTCCATATACACTGAGATTAATTTGGACTTATCTATTATATATATATATATATTTGGCCAAGAAAAGAAGCCTCCACGTTCGCTCTCAAGCTCTAGAAATTACCACATTAATCGGACGGAAAAAAGAAAAGAAAAAATTACCCACCACTGCCATTATAAAAAAATTAGACAACAATACCCCACCTAATATATATATATATTATATATATATATATATTATATATATATTATATATATATATATATTATATATATTATATATTATATATATATATATATATATATATATATATATTATATATGTGATGAGATAATATATTTGAAAGTAGACACGTATAAATACATGGTGACATAATAGATTCAGAAGTGGACTCAAACGTAACGTGAGGAGGTAAAATATAGATATCGAACAGCAGATTGATATCTTCGACTTGCTTAGGTTAGCGGGCCTCCCAAAGAACACCGTTTGTTGTGTTCAGCATCTAGCACTTGCGGCGGTCACCGTCGCCGCCGCGAGCATCGGGACAACGTCTAGCACTTGCGGCCATCGGGATTTCATCAAACCTTTACGACCTGCTACAATCAAAGACAACAAGGTATGTAGGTATCCAATATTGAGAAGAGTATCATTCACCCTTTAGTCCTAATTAAAATTTTTGTTACATTCATCAGCGTCTAGCTCTTGCTGTGATCATCGTCGCTGCCAGGATTGTAGATTGCATTGACACTTCGAGAAACCTTTCACAAGGTAAAGGTACGTATGCATCCAATCCTGACAAGGGCATCATTCTCTCTTCAATCCACGTTTGCTCTCAAGCTCTAGAAATTACCACATTAATCGGACGGAAAAAAGAAAAGAAAAAATTACCCACCACTGCCGTTATAAAAAAATTAGACAACAATACCCCACCTAATATATATATATATATATAATAGATATGTGATGAGATAATATATTTGGAATTATAGATTTGGAATGGACTCTACCCCACCTAATATAATTATTAGATTACAATACGTGATGAGATAATATATTTGAAATGAGATAATATATTTGAAAGTAGACACATATAATACATGGTGACATAATAGATTCAGAAGTGGACTCAAACGTAACGTGAGGAGATAAAATATAGATATCAAACAACAGATTGATATCTTCGACTTGCTTAGGTTAGCGGGCCTCCAATGAACACCGTTTGTTGTGTTTAGCGTCTAGCACTTGCGGCGGTCACCATCGCCGCCGAGCATCGGGACAACGTCTAGCACTTGCGGCCATCGGGATTTCATCAAACCTTTACGACCTGCTACAATCAAAGACAACAAGGTATGTAGGTATCCAATATTGAGAAGAGTATCATTCACTCTTTAGTCCTAATTAAAAATTTTGTTACATTCATCAGCATCTAGCTTTTGCTTTGATCATCGTAGCTGCCAGGATTGTGGATTGCATTGACACTTCGAGAAACCTTTCACAAGGTAAAGGTACGTATGCATCCAATCCTGACAAGGGCATCATTCTGTCTTAAATCCACGTTCGCTCTCAAACTGTAGAAATTACCACATTAATCGGACGGAAAAAAGAAAAGAAAAAATTTACCCACCACTGCCATTATAAAAAAATTAGACAACAATACCCCACCTAATATATATATATATATATATATATATATATATATATAGCTATACTATATCACACCCTGGGTGTGATATAATATTCCATACCCAGCCTAATCACCTGCCATGTCACATTGTGGTCCAATCAGCCTCGCCACCCACGCCCACCTAAAACCAATAAACCAAGATTTAATATTAGTTAATGTGATTTCCATTTAATACCGGTCATTGACTCCTCCTATTATGGAATTTATTTACTGGACCCGTTTATTCCATTTATACTAGCTAGCTAGCTACTTATAATCCATCCCAGTGAAAATAGTTCATGTTGCAGCGAAAACAAATTTTCGATCTTCTCTACAGCGGCGGCAGGTTGGTGCTCCTAGGACTCCTGTCGCAAGGTATATGCATCTAACCATGATAATGCTTTGCACTGCACCGACCACTTATTTTTGGCTTCCTATAGAACTAACGCTAAGCTTCTATTGATTACGAGCTGAGACGTATGAGATTCACTTCCGCCGAGGCAGCCAAATCCTGCCGGTGGCAGCGGTATCCTCTCCCGACAACAAGTTTGAAACCCTGGCTGGTTCAAGCAACGATTGCTGCCATCTCAACAGATGATGGTCTCCTTGCATAGTGTCAGGACTGTTTTCTTCATCGACTCACGGGGTGGCCTGTTGAGTCCTCCACCAAACCAGGACAACGATTGTGGTCCAAGGATCCGCATCCCCTTTCAAGGTACGAATTGAATTCGTTTTCTCCAGAATCTAGACGGACAGAAAGAATGATATGTTGCTGATTTTCTGCTTGGGAACCATGGCTGGAAGGCCGCGGTTGCCAGAAATAGCCACGCTGCCGCTGATTAGTAGGACGAACTTGAGGTCAAAATTCATATTCGTTCATCTAATTGTTATATTGTTCTCTAGCCATACGCATCTCCTTTTCTTCTCCAGATCTATTAGTTTTCACTTTTTTTTTGACAAATCTGATGTAACATTCTCGTCTTCCATGTCAACTGACTATCAGTGTCAGGTGAACGAAAGGCTAATCTGACTCTTTATGACTTCAAATACCTTTGTTATTTAAGTAACCATCATTGCCTGCCTGTCTGCTTGGGGAGCAAACATCAGCAATAATCATATTGAACGATTGGACGCAACTTATAGGCTTCAGGATGCTCTTCAACGCTCAGCATTAGTGGGAAATTGGGAGCTGGTCCGTTGAAATCTGCCTACAAAAGACAGTCTAGAAACAATAGTAAATTGTTCAAGTTACAGTAAAAGAAGCAACCTTGACTCTTCTCTCAAAGTGTAAATTCTTTTTTTTTTCTGAAAATGTACTTCTTGGACTACAAGTGTATGTTATATGTGGACTGAATTTTCTCAATGTGTATAAAGTTTTAAATTCTCAGGCATATTTATGAATTCTGAAGTGTATATATATATATACTGGTACATGTGGAGTATACAACTACAAATAGTCAGCCTCTCTGGTGTATATAATCGAACTACAATTGTATATCATTTATGCCGTGCTAATATTGAACTCATAAATAAATTATTAGAGAAACAAGAGCCTACGTGTCAAATGGACAATAAGTTCTCAAGGTTTTGAAATTCTTGTGAAAAACAAAGGGTTTTGAAATTCCACTACTGCAGGAACCAGATCTTTGTGCTCTCTAGTGTGTTACACATTTTTGCTTGTTAATGATCATTATAACCAGGTCACAAAAATCTATTGGTACAAGTCATAATATTTATATTTTAATCATAAATTCCTAGCTTTTTACATTCATGTCAACATCAATTTGCAATAAAGAATTTATTTATCACATGCTAATCATGGAATCAAAGTTTATATGGTTGAGAAATTGCATTGTAAATTAAACAGTGACAAGAATACATGTAATTAAGGGAGCAAATAGTTCAAGCTTGTTGCTATCAGGATAACCAAGGGCGGATTAGTTACCAATATTTTACAGTAACATGAAGGGGTTTTACATACTACCAGTATAAGTCATAATATTTGTCTTTCAATCATAAATTCCTAGCCTTTTACATTCATGCTCATGCCAATTGGCTATCAAGATTTTAGATAATCACATATTAATCAAGGAGGGAATAGCCTGAAGTTTTTATGGTTCATGAAGTGTATTCTAAATTTAACAATAACAAGAGTACTTATAATTTAGTGAGCCAACATCAAGCTAAGCAAGGTGCGGAATAGTTGTCAATATTTTACGGTTACATGAAGGGATTTTACACTGAGCAAAATGGGATTGGAATGCGCCATTAAAACTATCAAGGAGTTTTTGGTTCCAAAATTTATGCTCATAACCAATATTTTTTACTGTGAGATTAAGGAAGGAGCAAAATATTCGATCAACCTCATAACACAACTGTCTTGTTTGTAATTACGTATGTATAATACAAGACAAATGTTTGATATAATCTCTCTCTTAGTAGCTCTGCATTGGGAGTCTGTAAGAAATTTTGGATTGCATTCGGGAGCATAGCTTAATCATAAAATTTCAATGAATTAATATTGCACTTGTTCTAGGCTCAAAGCAGTTTAAATACCTGTTATAAAAAAAGCAGTGCAAATACTTCAATAGTAATTAGATGCTACAATTTGTGAGTTGAAACTAAATAGTTTTGGACATTCATATGAGTTGATATTTTGTGTTTAGAGTTTGATACACGAGTAAAACGAGGTTGATGACAACATGCATAGTCATATCTTCAATAATATCTAGCTGGAAAAAAATAGTGAACCTTCTCATATAATATGACCAGTTTTATTCTCATGAAACGATGGTTTAATAATACATTGTGACAACATGCCTGGAACCTTTGATTATTTTAATGGAGACGGAAGCAATGGTGGCTCAATCTGTGGTAATTATTATGCGACAATCAAGTGCCAACCGGTGAGAAAAAAAACAGAAAATTTAAAGCAATGTCCTCTAAAAAATAATACCTTTGCCATAGCATCATATTATTTTCCTAGTCATATACGCTTCCATTTTATAATCACATATGATGATTTTGGAGCCTATCAGCCCCGTAAGTATTATGTGTCAGTACAACTTTTTTGTGATATGTACTCAGATTGTCATTGGCAATACGCTTAATCATAAAAATTCAAACCCCATTCTAGGTTAGATCCTCCATCGAGTGTGATTTGATGCTACAATTTGTGACTATTCTTCATGTGTCTACACGCACATCTCAAATGCTAAAAAGTTGAGAACCTATACGTTCAAAGGAGTTGACTTTTTATGATCAGAGTTGCAAACATTCATATATACGTTAGAGGGACAACTGTACATGCATAGTTATATTTACACAAAATTTCTAGCTAAAAAAAAGACTAACATCTCGTAAAATATAAGCAGTTTTTTATACGGAGGAAACAACACAGTCAAATATTCTCACAACCTGTATCCGCACCTCCATTATTTTAATGAATGTGACACTCATTTTATGGGGCAATTTGTCCGATCATCAATCACGGCAATCAAATGCCCAACCGGTGATGGGAAAAGAAAAAGGAAAGGTTTGGTGGCATGTGGGAAAAACGATCGGGTTTAATGCAGCTAGGACTCAGGATGGTGCCGCATCCCTGGTGGTTGCCACACAGGCAGGCTGCTGCTTACGTGGCTTTGGAGTGTGATATATTATATCACACCCTGGGTGTGATTTAGCGCTGCCCTATATATATATATATATATATATATATATATATATATATATATATATATATATATATATATATATATATATATGAAGCGTTTTTTCTACTCCCAGGTGTAATTACTCCCATATGTGTATCTCACAAATTAGAGGGTATTTTTTTCATACTTGAGGTTTTTAAATAAAGTATGTACACATACTTGAATTTTAAAAGTGGTATGTATGCATACTCCATTTTTATTAGAGGTTAATCAAGTATATGTACATACTCCTTTCTATATGTAGGAAATTCAATATATAACAAGGTGCATAGATATAATATTTCACACAATTTTTTTCATGGTTATCATTTTGAAAATTCTTGTTTTAGGTATGTGTACATACTCAAAATGATAAATGGGTATGTACACATACCCAAGGTGGTTTTTTAACGTAGGAGTAACTACACCCGGGAGTAGAATGTAATTACCATATATATATATATATATATATATAACCCTGCGCTACAGTACCCAGACCCAACCGTACACTAGGTTGAACCAGATCAGGCGACCAAAGGCCAAGGCACCACGCGGCATTAGTATTCAGGCCTCCAACCACCCCTCCGTAATTAAGGACAACAAAACCAGGCACTGATTGCCAGCATGCATGCGTGCGTTGGAATTAACTACCCGATGCTTCATTCCAACAAAAATGATTGCTTTCCAAAAAGAAGATGACTCTATTGATAAAAATAATTCTTTTATTTCCAACAGAAAAAATGGTGACCGTTTCCTAAGATGTAGTATTTTTTTTACTATCAAAGCATGAGAGTTTTTCAGCTAATATTTACAGAATTTACATCACTAGACACAATTCATCTTCTAGAGCTTTATGCAATTGTTGGACAACAACAACCATAAAAACATATTTGAGAACAGTAGAATAAACTACGTACGTCTATCCACCCATTTTATTGTGCCTATAAAATAAACTATGTGCGTCTATTCACCCTAACACATGAGATTCTTCAAGCTGGAAAGCCTTGTACATACATAACACATGAAAATATAAAATTATAACCTTGCTTTTGTAAAGCATAAAAACATAGGGATGGGGAACACAAACCGCATATTAAGCAATAAACGTTAGAAAGCTTCAGGAATAGAACTAATTATTTGACTCATGGCCATATCTAAGGGTACATAAACTATGAATGTGAAATCATATTTTTTGACACGAGTAGTAAAAACATCATTTGAAAAATAAAAGTTTTCATAATACACTGTTTTCATAAAAGTTTTGTCAGCAAGGTATTTTCACAGTTACACTGATGATTTCTAAATTTGAGAATATAATAATTTATAACTTCAGATCCTTGGAGCTAGTTTGGTGCAGAAACACGCACATATAAAAATCTACTTCGGTGATTGTAAATTATTAGACATTTAGTCGGGAATTTAGTTGTGATAGATAAAGATGTGCTAAGACATCAAATGAGTGATTTAAAATCAGTTGAAAATATCAAATCATGTAAACATTGGCTCATAGTCTAAATCATGGAATATGTTTCAACAATTAGTACTTAGTGTTGGTACGTAAAATCAGTGAGGTAAAATCATAAAGTGCCAACACATTTTATTATTCATCTGCCAACCGTATGGTCAAAGCATAAAAGCTATAGATGTTAAACTGTAAATTTCTCACGGTATATCCGGTGAAGTTAACAAATGGTTTTGTGAAAATAAAGTTAATAGATATGTGATGAGATAATATATTTGGAATTATAGATTCGGAAGTGGACTCTACCCCACCTAATATAATTATTAGATTACAATACGTGATGAGATAATATATTTGAAATGAGATAATATATTTGAAAGTAGACACATATAATACATGGTGACATAATAGATTCAGAAGTGGATTCAGACTTAACGTGAGGTGATAAAATATAGATATCGAACAGCAGATTGATATCTTCGACTTGCTTAGGTTAGCGGGCCTCCAAAGAACACCGTTTGTTGTGTTCAGCGTCTAGCACTTGCGGCGGTCACCATCGCCGCCGAGCATCGGGACAATGTTGTAACAACCCAAATTGTATCAAACCGTGTGTAATAAAATGCCAGGACGTTTGGAACCAGTTTGGTAAAAATTTGTGAGTATTTGAATTCAAAACGAAAGAAATAAACGAATCAATCAATTCACAAGCCTTTATTTGAACCCCCTTGCGCTTGGGCCGAATCTACCTCCGTGCGGCCCACTTCTCTCCCTTTTCCCTCGCAGCCCGGTCCGGCCCAGCCCGCAGTCAACAGGGTCTTCTTCCTCCCCTTTCTCCCTTTCCAGCTCGGACGCCACCGCCGCGAGCGCTCTGCGAGCGACACCTCGGACGGCTGTCGCGTAGCGGCTCCAAAGCCAACCACTCCCTCCTTTTTCTGCCGCCTACAAATCCCCCTCACCGGCCGCCGCTCCCCCTCTTTCTTCCTCAAACCCTAGCCGCGCCGCCGCCTGCGGTATTCCCTCTCGCCATGGGCGGAACTCGAAGCTTGGCGAGCTCGTGTTGATAAACGCGCGCGGCGTGAGGCGCTGAAGCTGCTGGTGCCCTTGGCTTCGCGGGAGCAGCTCCGGAGGCGGAGCGCGAGGTGCGAGAAGTCCCGTGTCGCCATCTTCTCCGTCGCCGGCCGTCCGCCACGGTGAGGCTCATCTTCTCCCATGGCTCGTCCGTGGATCCTTGTCGTTCACCGTTCAACCTCGAACTAATCCCCTCTCGTTTGCCCCTTGGAAGCCCCGGGAACGGAAGTCTTCGTGGTCACCGCCCCCTTCCCGTCGCGAGTTCATCGCCCGCCACCACCGTCCGTCGTCTCCGGTCGCCGTCGAGCCTCCCCCTTCTCTTCTTAGTCGCGCGCGAGGTCCCCGGTGAGTTACCGCACCTCCTCCCCCTCTTTCCCCTCGGGATTGGTCACGATTTGACCAATCACGACGGTTTCCGCCGCCGCCCTTCCATGGACGCCGGTGAGCTAGCCGGTAGAAGCGCGCTCATGCTCCCCTTTTACTCGCGTAGCTTCGTCGTGTCTCCCGGAAGCTTGCGCGCTAGCTGGTTGGGGTAAAGGAACAGTTTTTCTAGGGTTTTACCACGGACCTTGGTTGCGCCGCCGCGGAACTCACCGCCGGCGGGTCTCCGGTGACCTTTCTTGGTCGGGACCTGGTGCATAAGGTTCGCTAGATCGTGGGCGGTGTTTTGGTGTAATCGGTTTGGAGCTTTGCGTGTCTTGAGGGTTTTCCCTCGAGCACCGCCACCGTCGCCAACTCCGGCGAGCTCGGCCGCTCGTCGGAGGGGAGCCGGTGCTCGGGACCGGCACCGGCAGGTGCGCCATGGGACGGGCTTCGTCCTGGTGTGCACGGCATGGCCGCCGGCGAGCTGTAGCGGCCGGGCGAGCCAAGTCCGGCAACCCCGCGGCGGAGCGCGGGCGGCGCCGCCCTCTCTCGGTATGTTGAGGTGGCGCCGACGTGGTGGGTGATGTGGCAGATTTTCTGCTGATGTGGCGCCACGTGGCGTAGGAGTATGCGGATGTGGCGCCGAGTTGTCGTCCCACGTGGCGGTGACGTGGAGCTCACGTGGCGGAAGGATTGCCACGTGGTGCCGACGTGTAGAGATTTTGGTCCGTGTGACACCGACGTGGCGTTTACGTGGTCTTGACGTGGCGCCCACGTGGCAAAGAATATTCCAGGAAATATTCCATTTTTATTTATTGGATTTTCCTGAATTTCCATAATCCTTTTATCTTTGGAAATTCATATCTTTTTCCTGGAGCGTCGGAAAAATACGCGGTCGGTTGCGTTGGACTCGTAGCGACGTTCTCTACGCGTTAGTGTAGCTTTTGGTCATATTCTAGTACCGTAATTTCCGTCGTCCGTTTCGTACTTTTTCCTTTTGTCTCGATAAGCGTGCCTAACCCCTGTTTCACGATCCGTCCGTCGACGGTGCCGAGGAGTTCCCGTCCGAGCCGCAGTTTGAGGAGTTTCCGCCGAGCAGCAGCAGTACGAGTACCCCGACCCGGCCCGGGAGCAGCCCTATCCGGGCAAGCCGCAATCCTTGACCACTCTTGATCCTATTTAGTACTTGCATTAAATTGGACCATGCATGATTAATGGTTACTTGCACTTGTAGTTTACCTATGCCATACTATGCTATCCTTGCCACTCGTTTGCCATAGGTTGTTCTACTCGTTACTCGCATGCTTAGTATGTTGCTTAGTTGCTTAATTGAACCCCATGATGACTATACATGTTTTTGTGTAAAATAAATTGTAGGTGTTTCTTAGGTGTCGAGTTTCTGTACTAGATACCCTGTAGGACCTTTTGCGGGGCGAGTGTGTAGGTGGTTAGGTGCTCGGGAGACTTCGGGGGTCTCTATTTGGAGAGTACTCGTTGCGGGTACAGTTGTGTAGGGGTCTTGGGCTATGGGACCCCTGTTGTGGTGACACCTGTTGAGACCGTTGTTGTTGAGGAGAGGGATGGTGACTCGCCCCGGCAGCTTAAGGACCGGTTCTTGTGCGTATACCTCTCTTGGCTTTACTAGCATACCACGTGACTTGTATGGGCGGGCTGGATCATGATACTTAGCGGAGGACCGGGTGGCCCGCCGTGGTGTAGAGAATAGTGGTAGTGGGTGTTGGAGCTGTTGTCTCAACCCACGAGCAGAGGATATCCCACCCGGCCCGTGGTACGCCTTGTCACACCCTTCAGGACCTTCTTTTCCTATGTTGTGGTTAGAGGATCCCGGACCCGAGGGACGGGCGCCTACCGATCGATGCTTTGTGGAGTGATCTTGTGAGTGTTGCTTTGCTTGGGCCACGACGGTGGTCTTTTGTTTGAGTACCTCTTCACGTGGGTACAGCTTGCTTACTCTCTGCAGAGATATATAAATCTATACGTATAGTCTAGCCCAAAGTATGGGCACTACCGAGAGAAATCCACTTGATTAGCATTTACTACTTCTCCCCTCGATAGGTGTTTTACTTCCGGCTTCGAGCCGTGGTCCCGTGGAGGTGTGCGGGACATAAAACTTGACCCTTGCAGGATTGTGTTGTTTCCTGCAAGGCCACTTATAAAATTTGACTCATAATAAAATATGATTCACATAGACTTGAGAATTAATGCTTTAGGTGCTAGCCCTTGCCTTTCCTTGGACTATCCCGACATGCATACATTGTTGCTAGGTAGTTTGCGGCTTGCTGAGTACGTTATGTACTCACGGCTTTATCACTTTGTTTTTCGGACGCCGTTGCCGAGGAGCCGGCCGAACCCGTTGAGAGAGCCGACGAGGAGGAGTGACGGTCTCACCTACACTCGAGTTGCTTGTGGGTATGGACTTCACTACGGATCTTCACCAGAGATGCTTCCGCTTTGCTTCCGCTTTGCTTCCGCTTCGCTAGACTTCTACTATGGTTTCGCGATGGCCTGCGTGCCACGCTCTTGTACTCTTGAGATTGAGATTTATGCATAACAATAATGTACTTGGAGAATCTATTATCTTGCCTTGTTATTTCCTCTAATTTATGGTTTTACTGTACTAACTTGTGTTGGATGTACGTGCCACACTCCCGGGAGTGGCAATGAGGTACAAAGGGTTCGGATTTCACGTTGGTGAAATTCGGGTCCCTCACGATTGGTCGGCAGTACCGGCGTGCTCCAGACACCACAGCGAGTCCGGGTGGAGGCCCCCGAGCAGTGGGATGCCCTTCGCCAACAGGTGCTTCTAGTGCGGTCAGCCGGGACACAAGTACTACGCGTGTCCCAACATGGGTCGAAGAGCTCCTACTACCTACACTACCCCCGAGGCCAGCAGCACAGCCGCCGCAGCAGCAGCAGTTCCGCAGTGCCCCACGCCCTGTGCGATCGGCAGCCGGACAAGCAGCCGCAGCAGAGTGCCTCTCGTGCTAGACTTCACCACCTCACTGTTGAGGATGCACAGCAGGCGCCGGACGTCGTCCTTGGTGAGTTTCTGGTTAACTCCTGTTTAGCTTCGTTCTTTTCGATACCGGTGCGACTAGATCGTTCGTGTCTTCTGCGTTCGTTGCGAAGCTTAAGATTCCTCTCGACTTGCTCGATTTTCCTGTGCTCGCTATCTCTCCACTTGGTACTTCAAAGTGTGTGACGGGTTACCGTCGAGTTCAGATCTTGATTGAGGGTGTTCGGTTCTTGGCTGATTTGGCTCTCTTGCCGTCTTCCGGGATTGAGGTGATTCTTGGGATGGATTGGTTGACAAGGAACAAGGGGGTGATTTATTGTGATGAGAGGATTGTGACCTTGGTGAACCACCGAGGAGTGGCTGTGTGTTTCACACCGGTTGCTCCCAAGTTGCCGGCACAGACTTTGTCACTTGCGGGGTTTGTCACTTGAGCGGATACCCGTGGTTTGTGAGTATCCCGAGGTCTTTCCCGATGATTTGCCGGGGCATCCACCGGATAGGGATGTTGAGTTTGTGATTGATCTTCTTCCTGGCACGGCCCCTATTGCTAAGAGGCCGTATCGCATGTCTTCCGATGAGTTGGTGTTGCTTAAGCAGGAGATTGATGATTTGTTGAGTAAGGGGTTCATTCGCCCAAGTGCCTCACCTTGGGGATCCCTGTTCTGTTTGTGAAGAAGAAGGATGGTACTGACAGGATGTGTGTTGATTATCGTTCTTTGAACGAGGTCACCATCAAGAATAAGTACCCCTTGCCGCGGATAGATGATTTGTTTGATCAGCTGAAGGGTGCAAAGTATTTCTCCTCCATTGATTTGAGATCCGGCTATCATCAAATGAAAATCCGCGAGTGTGACATTCCTAAGACTGCCTTCGTGAGTAGGTATGGAACTTTGTTACCGCTTTGTCAATTCCGTTGTTATCTTTCTTGCATGATCGCCCCTCCTTGAATTTTGCTTCTTATCTATTCCTGGACAGGTATGGGCAGTTCGAGTTCATCGTTGCTTCCTTTGGCTTGACCAATGCCCCTCCCTACTTCATGAACATGATGAACAAGGTCTTCATGGCAGAGTTGGATAAGTTTGTGGTGGTTTTCATTGATGACATTCTTGTGTATTCAAAGTCCGCCGAAGAGCATGCACACCACTTGAGGGTTGTCTTGGAGAGGCTGAAGGAGAATCGGTTGTATGCCAAGTTCAGCAAGTGCAGGTTCGGCTTGAGGAGGTGGCTTTCCTAGGGCATGTCATCAATGCCAAGGGAGTGTGTGTGGATCCGGGAAGGTTCGGACAGGTTGTGAGTTGGCCGTCACCGCAGTGTGTCAAGGATGTGAGGAAATTCTTGGGGATGGCTGGATACTACCGTCGCTTTGTTGAGGATTTCTCTCGGATAGCTCGTCCCATGACGGAGCTCTTGCAGGATAAGGTTACCTTTGAGTGGACCCCGGAGCGTGAGAGGAGCTTTCGGGAGCTCAAGACTAGGTTGACCACTGCACCTGTGCTCACCTTGCCGGATCTTAGTCGGGACTTCCAGGTGTATTGTGATGCTTCCACTCATGGGATTGGTTGTGTGCTCATGCGGAACGGGAAGGTTGTGGCTTATGCTTCGAGGCGGTTGAAGAAGCACGAGCAGCACTATCCCACTCATGATCTTGAGCTTGCAGCGGTTGTTCATGCTTTGAAGATTTGGAGGCACTATCTTATTAGTGGCGGATGTGAGATTTTCACGGATCATAAGAGCCTCAAGTATATCTTCACGCAATCGAGGCTGAACATGAGGCGGAGGAGATGGCTTGAGTTGATCAAGGATTATGACTCGAGCATTAGCTACCATCCTGGCAAGGCTAATGTTGTTGCGGATGCGCCGAGTCGCAAGGCCTATTGCACTTCTCTCATGACGAGTCGGTCGGAGGTGTTTGAGGAGATGGTGAGGGATGGAGTGGAGCTCATTCTCGAGGGCTATCTCTATGAGTTGAGGATCACGAGTCTACTTGGAGATCGGATCGAGAGAGAGGCAGAAGGTTGACGAGTCTTGTGGAATCAATCAAGGAGAGAATAAAGGAGGATAAGGCACCCGGGTTCGAGTGGACGAGAGATGGTGTACTTTGGTACAAGGATCGGATTGTGGTTCCTGGAGGTGCAGAGATTCGAGATGAGATCTTGCGAGAGGCTCACTTGTTCTCGCTACTCGATCCACCCAGGGAACACAAAGATGTATGAGGATCTCCGTACCGAGTTACGGTGGGAAGGCATGAAGAGGGACATTGCTCGGTTTGTGGGGATGTGTGACATGTGCGGGAGAGTCAAGGCGGAGCATCGAAGCCGACCGGTTTGCTCAAGCCTCTTGAGATTCCTATGTGGAAATGGGAGAACATCGGCATGGATTTCATTGTTGGACTACCTCGCACGCCGAAGGGTCATGATTCCATCCGGGTGATCGTGGATCGGTTCTCCAAGGCCGCTCACTTTATAGCCGTCGGGACAGACTACCATGTGGGTGCCCTTGCGAAGGCTGTACATTGATAACATTCCGAGGTTACATGGAGCACCCCTCACTATAGTATCCGATCGTGGTTCTCGGTTTGTGTCTAAGTTACGGAGGAGTTTGCATGCAGCTATGGGCACTCACTTGGACTTTAGCACAGCTTATCACCCTCGGACGGATGGTCGGACAGAGCGGCCGAATCGGACCTTGGAGGATATGTTGAGAGCTTGTGTGCTCACTTACAGCAAGAATTGGGAGGAAAGCCTGTCGTTTGCTGAGTTCTCTTACAACAACAGCTACCGAGGCGAGCATCAAGATGTCACCCAATGAGCTCTTGTATGGGAGGAAGTGCAGGACACCTCTCATGTGGGCAGAAGTTGGAGAGAGGTCTTTCTATGGACCGGATCTTGTGAGAGAGGCTGAAGAAAAGGTTGAGCAAGTGAGAGAGCATATCCGAGTTGCTCGGAGCAGGCGGAAGAGCTATGCGGATAAGAGGAGGAGACCTTTGGAGTTCTTTGTTGAGGACTATGTCTATCTCAAGGTCTCTCCACTTCGTGGGACGCGCAGATTCCACGTGCGTGGCAAGTTGGCACCAAGGTTTGTTGGACCTTTTCGAGTGGTGAGGAGGATTGGAGATCTCGCCTATCGGCTTGAGTTGCCGGGACACCTTGCCGGAGTGCATGATGTGTTCCATGTTTCGCAGCTCAAGAAGTGTCTTCGTGTGCCGGAGGAGCAGGTTGCACCAGAGGTGTTGGATCTACGGGACGAGTCTAGAGTACTTGGAGTATCCTGTCAAGATCTTGGGTGTGGCTTTCAAGGAAACGCGGAGCCGCAAGATCAAGTTCCGCAAGGTGTTGTGGAGTAACCACACCGAGCGAGAGGCCACTTGGGAGATGGAGGATAACTTGAGGAAGGACTTCCCTCACTTGTTCGAGGATGAGGAGTGAAATCTCGAGGACGAGATTCTTGTAAGGGGGAGTCCGTAACAACCCAAATTGTATCAAACCGTGTGTAATAAAATGCCAGGACGTTTGGAACCAGTTTGGTAAAAATTTGTGAGTATTTGAATTCAAAACGAAAGAAATAAACGAATCAATCAATTCACAAGCCTTTATTTGAACCCCCTTGCGCTTGGGCCGAATCTACCTCTGTGCGGCCCACTTCTCTCCCTTTTCCCTCGCAGCCCGGTCCGCCCAGCCCGCGAGTCAACAGGGTCTTCTTCCTCCCCTTTCTCCCTTTCCAGCTCGGACGCCACCGCCGCGAGCGCTCTGCGAGCGACACCTCGGACGGGCGTCGCGTAGCGGCTCCAAAGCCAACCACTCCCTCCTTTTTCTGCCGCCTACAAATCCCCCTCACCAGCCGCCGCTCCCCCTCTTTCTTCCTCAAACCCTAGCCGCGCCGCCGCCTGCGGTATTCCCTCTCGCCATGGGCGGAACTCGAAGCTTGGCGAGCTCGTGTTGATAAACGCGCGCGGCGTGAGGCGCCGAAGCTGCTGGTGCCCTTGGCTTCGCGGGAGCAGCTCCGGAGGCGGAGCGCGAGGTGCGAGAAGTCCCGTGTCGCCATCTTCTCCGTCGCCGGCCGTCCGCCACGGTGAGGCTCATCTTCTCCCATGGCTCGTCCGTGGATCCTTGTCGTTCACCGTTCAACCTCGAACTAATCCCCTCTCGTTTGCCCCTTGGAAGCCCCGGGAACGGAAGTCTTCGTGGTCACCGCCCCCTTCCCGTCGCGAGTTCATCGCCCGCCACCACCGTCCGTCGTCTCCGGTCGCCGTCGAGCCTCCCCCTTCTCTTCTTAGTCGCGCGCGAGGTCCCCGGTGAGTTACCGCACCTCCTCCCCCTCTTTCCCTCGGGATTGGTCACGATTTGACCAATCACGACGGTTTCCGCCGCCGCCCTTCCATGGACGCCGGCGAGCTAGCTGGTAGAAGCGCGCTCATGCTCCCCTTTTACTCGCGTAGCTTCGTCGTGTCTCCCGGAAGCTTGCGCGCTAGCTGGTTGGGGTAAAGGAACAGTTTTTCTAGGGTTTTACCACGGACCTTGGTTGCGCCGCCGCGGAACTCACCGCCGGCGGGTCTCCGGTGACCTTTCTTGGTCGGGACCTGGTGCATAAGGTTCGCTAGATCGTGGGCGGTGTTTTGGTGTAATCGGTTTGGAGCTTTGCGTGTCTTGAGGGTTTTCCCTCGAGCACCGCCACCGTCGCCAACTCCGGCGAGCTCGGCCGCTCGTCGGAGGGAGCCGGTGCTCGGGACCGGCACCGGCGGGTGCGCCATGGGACGGGCTTCGTCCTGGTGTGCACGGCATGGCCGCCGGCGAGCTGTAGCGGCCGGGCGAGCCAAGTCCGGCAACCCCGCGGCGGAGCGCGGGCGGCGCCGCCCTCTCCGGTATGTTGAGGTGGCGCCGACGTGGTGGGTGATGTGGCAGATTTTCTGCTGATGTGGCGCCACGTGGCGTAGGAGTATGCGGATGTGGCGCCGAGTTGTCGTCCCACGTGGCGGTGACGTGGAGCTCACGTGGCGGAAGGATTGCCACGTGGTGGCGACGTGTAGAGATTTTGGTCCGTGTGACATCGACGTGGCGTTTACGTGGTCTTGACGTGGCGCCCACGTGGCAAAGAATATTCCAGGAAATATTCCATTTTTATTTATTGGATTTTCCTGAATTTCCATAATCCTTTTATCTTTGGAAATTCATATCTTTTTCCTGGAGCGTCGAGAAAAATACGCGGTCGGTTGCGTTGGACTCGTAGCGACGTTCTCTACGCGTTAGTGTAGCTTTTGGTCATATTCTAGTACCGTAATTTCCGTCGTCCGTTTCGTACTTTTTCCTTTTGTCTCGATAAGCGTGCCTAACCCCTGTTTCACGATCCGTACGTCGGACGGTGCCGAGGAGTTCCCGTCGAGCCGCAGTTTGAGGAGTTTCCGCCAGCGCAGCGATACGAGTACCCCGACCCGGCACTGGGAGCAGCCCTATCCGGGCAAGCCGCAATCCTTGACCACTCTTGATCCTATTTAGTACTTGCATTAAATTGGACCATGCATGATTAATGGTTACTTGCACTTGTAGTTTACCTATGCCATACTATGCTATCCTTGCCACTTGTTTGCCATAGGTTGTTCTACTGTTACTCGCATGCTTAGTATGTTGCTTAGTTGCTTAATTGAACCCCATGATGACTATACATGTTTTTGTGTAAAATAAATTGTAGGTGTTTCTTAGGTGTCGAGTTTACGTACTAGATACCCTGTAGGACCTTTTGCGGGGGCGAGTGTGTAGGTGGTTAGGTGCTTGGGAGACTTACGGGGGTCTCTATTTGGAGAGTACATGTTGCGGGTACGGTTGTGTAGGGGTCTTGGGCTATGGGACCCCTGTTGTGGTGACTACTTGTTGAGACTCGTTGTTGTTGAGGAGAGGGATGGTGACTCGCCCGGCGGCTTAAGGACCGGTTCTTGTGCGTATACCTCTCTTGGCTTTACTAGCATACCACGTGACTTGTATGGGCGGGCTGGATCATGATACTTAGCGGAGGACTGGGTGGCCCGCCGTGGTGTAGAGAATAGTGGTAGTGGGTGTTGGAGCTGTTGTCTCAACCCACGAGCGAGAGGATATCCCACCGGCCCGTGGTACGCCTTGTCACACCCTTCGGGACCTTCTTTTCCTATGTTGTGGTTAGAGGATCCCGGACACGAGGGACGGGCGCCTACCGATCGATGCTTTGTGGAGTGATCTTGTGAGTGTTGCTTTGCTTGGGCCACGACGGTGGTCTTTTGTTTGAGTACCTCTTCACGTGGGTACGAGTTGCTTACTCTCTGCAGAGATATATAAATCTATACGTATAGTCTAGCCCAAAGTATGGGCACTACCGAGAGAAATCCACTTGATTAGCATTTACTACTTCTCCCCTACGATAGGTGTTTTACTTCCGGCTTCGAGCTGTGGTCCCGTGGAGGTGTGCGGGACATAAAACTTGACCCTTGCGGGATTGTGTTGTTTCTGCAAGGCCACTTATAAAATTTGACTAATAATAAAATATGATTCACATAGACTTGAGAATTAATGCTTTAGGTGCTAGCCCTTGCCTTTCCTTGGACTATCCCGACATGCATACATTGTTGCTAGGTAGTTTGCGGCTTGCTTGAGTACGTTATGTACTCACGGCTTTATCACTTTGTTTTTCGAGACGCCGTTGCCGAGGAGCCGGCCGAACCCGTTGAGAGAGGCGACGAGGAGGAGTGACGGTCTCACCTACACTCGAGTTGCTTGTGGGTATGGACTTCACTACGGATCTTCACCGAGAGATGCTTCCGCTTTGCTTCCGCTTTGCTTCCGCTTCGCTAGACTTCTACTATGGTTTCGCGATGGCCTGCGTGCCACGCTCTTGTACTCTTGAGATTGAGATTTATGCATAACAATAATGTACTTGGAGAATCTATTATCTTGCCTTGTTATTTCCTCTAATTTATGGTTTTACTTGTACTAACTTGTGTTGGATGTACGTGCCACACTCCTGGGAGTGGCAATGAGGTACAAAGGGTTCGGATTTCACGTTGGTGAAATTCGGGTCCCTCACAAATGTCTAGCACTTGCGGCCATTGGGATTTCATCAAACCTTTACGACCTGCTACAATCAAAGACAACAAGGTATGTAGGTATCCAATATTGAGAAGAGTATCATTCACTCTTTAGTCCTAATTAAAATTTTTGTTACATTCATCAGCGTCTAGCTCTTGCTGTGATCATCGTCGCTGCCAGGATTGTGGATTGCATTGACACTTCGAGAAACCTTTCACAAGGTAAAGGTACATATGCATCCAATCTTGACAAGGGCATCATTCTCTCTTCAATCCTAATTTAAATCTTTATCTCACTACATCATCAAGGAAGCAGTTTTTCAAAACCTTGGTCTTACTTCACCGTCGTGAAAGCCGTCGAGACATCTCGAAGGAAGTCTTCATCTTCGGGTACATATGTCATGCTTAGCCTTCATTATAAAGAATAACACCAAAATCTTGATAGATTGTAACCAGCATAATCTAACACATTAAGCATGACACTATCATAAATTATGTTCTGTTCCATGTATTTTTTCCTTGATTCCTGCATTTTCTTTGACAAGTATGCATATATACTATCTATGATTATTGTACAATATAGGTATAAATATTTTTGGTTGCTACACACTGTGGTCAACATTTTTTTTACTTACTTTTATGTATCTTTCAGAATCGAGGAACAATGGCATATAAAAAGTTGGGTGATCTAACAACAAAAGGACACACATACAGTATTAAAGTTAAAGTAATAAGACTATGGGAATCAGTCAATAACAAGACAGAAGAACTTATGAGCTTGGACATGATATTAATGGATGAAAAGGTAATTCTTTTTTGTACAAATATCTGTAGGAATTCCATACTTTGCTATACATTGAAAGAGATATCTTTTGTTGGAACAGGAGGATATAATTCATGGTACTATCTGGAAAACTCTGATAGACGTTTATAGACCACAGATCAAAGAGAATTGCATATATGCAATTGACAATTTTGAAGTTCAACAGTCCACCACATACCGTCCAGTAAGCAATGAAGTAAAAAATTGTTTTCATTTACAATTCAAAGGTGAATGAAGTGAAGGAAGGAATAAAGAAATTTCCCAAATACTATTTTGAATTTGCAACAAAAGATAGATTGCTAGAAAGAGAAAATAAAGATATACAGTGCTCAGGAAACTCATCATATTTACATTCATTTGTTGTTTAGTCATCATTCTTTATACAATATTGTCATAATTCATCACATCTATATTCATTTATTTGTCAAGAATCATTATCCATAGTAATTCATATTAAAATTCAGACGTGATTGGCTTACTCACCAGTATTTCACCAGTACAACAGAGGACAATAATGAAGGACAGCAGCAATCCACGAACTAAAGATATTCGTGAGATTGAACTTCTTTTATTAGAGTAAAACAAAATTATTTAATTGAAAGTTTTTGCATGTTAATTTATATTTGGCAATCCAGTCTAAGATACTTAATTGCAATGCAATAATTTTCAGGGGTGAAAAGGCAAAATTAACGTTGTGGGGAGAGTTGGCACACTATTTATGTAACATCCTGGCCCAGGGCTTAATAGGATTGATAGAATACTCATGTCAACAAGTTGCAACTTTTTTCCGGAAGCTTATCTCTAAAGAACTCTAAGGTTAAGCGTGCTTGGCACTGGAGCAATTTATGGATGGGTGACCGACCAGGAAGTGATTCCGGGTGTGCATGAGTGAGGACAAAGTGCGCAGAAAAGACTAGTGTTGGTATGTGGGAAAATCTTGAGGGTCTATTAAGCTGCCAGGGGTAAGCGAGCCCGGCCCGGAGTGGCAGGACGTTATAGATGGTATCGAGCCGACTCTCGCGGTTTCACGGATGCATGTGTTACACGTGTGCAGGCATGGTGTGCATGGCTGGTGTGGGCCCGGAGTGGTCACACAGCATGGCACATGCGTGCTGCGATGGACACATGGACGTGGCCAAGAGAGGAAGTTCCTGGCCTGGGGTTGGCTGACGAGGACGTCGGTCCTCTAAGGGGTGAGTGTGTAACATCTTGACCCAGGGTTTAATAGGATTGATAGAATACTCATGTCAACAAGTTGCAACTTCTTTTCCGGAAGCTTATCTCTAAAGAACTCTAAGGTTAAACGTGTTTGGCACTGGAGCAATTTAAGGATGGGTGACCGACCGGGAAGTGATTCTCGGGTGTGCATGAGTGAGGACAAAGTGCGCAGAAAAGACTAGTGTTGGTATGTGGGGAAATCTTGAGGGCTTATTAAGCTACCAGGGGTAAGCGTGCCTGGCCCGAGTGGCGGGACGTTACAATTTAACTGAAGATGTAATTGGAAAACATACAGTTCTTATTGTTACATCAACAATGGTTCTCACGCCAAAATTTAAAGGTAATTTCACTTTATGTTATGATATTATGGTTTTTGCTAGACCAAACTATATTAAATGTACACTTGAACGAAGCAGTTATATCTCTAAAGACTACCAGCGCCATAAGATTTGTATATAGATTTAGACATACCAGAAACATGGAAGCTTTTTGACAGGTATGACACATGTATTACTTTATTTTTTAAAAATGACATGTTATCTCATTCTTTTCTATATATATGGGTATGATTAAATCTTAATGTTTTAATTTACAGATACTCAATAGAAGAAAGTTTACCAAAAATGATGGATATAAACAAAAGTATGCAAGGGACACTGCAGGAACAAATGTTTCATAACAGAAGAACATTACAAGAAATCACTAATATTAGAGAAGACAGTCCAGAAGATCCAGTAATATCAATTTCTTTTGAAGTACAATATCTTATTTCACATTGTAAAATTCATGATTTAATTTGTAGGATTTTATATTCACCTCCGAAGCAACGATAGATTGGCTACAAGAAAATACTAAATGGTGGTATATGTCATGCATCAATTGCAATAAGATGTGTACTAAAAGGGATGACAATTATTATTGTAACCAATGTTCAGATTTTCCAAAACAAACGACTCCTAGGTAAGAATATTATATTATCTAATGATTAATTTTTCTCTTTTTAAAACCTTTCCCTTGCCCCCCAAAAACTTTGAATTGCAGGTATTGGCTTCGGCTTCAAATAAGTGATCATACAACAACTACTACATGTACTGTATTTGATGAGGAAGCAAAGCGAATGCTCAACACATCTATATCAGATTTACTAGAATTAGCTCAAGGAAATACCGAAGATGTGCCTAATATTATACAAAAACTGTATGGGAAAACGCTTATATTTCGATTCAAGCTGAACCATCAGAATTTGACTGAAGGGAGGCCAGGATATTTAGTCAAAAGAATATTTATCCCAGATGATAAACTTGAGAAAGAGTTCATGAATAATGAAGTTGAGAAAGTAAGATACTTTTGTGCATACTTTTGAGTTTTGATATGTATACTAATTTCTTTTGAATAGGAAACTGATGTCGAAGATGATTTCACACAAGAAAGTGATATCGAACAAAATAAACATAAGGTGCTTTAACAGATATCTATGAATAATTTTTGTCCCCGAATTCCTTTGCTAATCATAAAATTTTCCTTTCTTATAGGAAAAGGGCATAAAAGATTTGACCAGTAGAAAGATATCAAGCCCATTGAAAGACAAAGAACTATACTTGAAAAGAAGACGTGCTGCTATCATACTAGACACTGATTCGGATGAAGACTACAAGGAAACAAGTGTGGATAATGAAACAACTGAAGTTGAAAGCTCAGGTGTTGACAAAATTGAGAAAGAAAATGAGGTAGAAAAAGAAGTGATCGTCATGGAAAGAAACAACTCCAATAATCAGGTATAACAATTCTTCTATCTTCTTTTTGAGGATAAATCATTTTTTCACTTCCATTATTTTTAAATCTATATCTAAATCTTTAAAATTCTTGAATCTGATTTATCTATTTTGATTGTAGCATGACTTGGAGAGAACATATGAAAACCGTAAAGGAATAAACCAAGAAGCTGATTCGATATTAAAGAATAGAAAGCTGAAACGTAAAAGTAGTCAAAATGAGGGTGAACTGGTATAACAAATATTTTAAACTTCTATTTGGATAAATATATAGTTCTATATTGCTAATTGATCAATACAATTGATTTCTATATTGTGGTTGCAGGATGACTTAGTTTTTTTTCTCGAATACGCAGGAGAGCTGCGTATCATTGTATTGATAGAGAGAAGAAACCGGCCCCTTACATTACGTCTCCTCACTCCGGGCCGAGCCATGAGGGACGGATCTTACATTATTTTGTGACTGAAAAAAACACACACACTTAGGATGAGACCTGACCCCTACGCCACAACCTGTGGAAACTACCCTAGTTCCAAGACTTGCCCCAAGGCGAGCCGGCGTAGTCCACCGGCTCCTGCCATGCACCACAAGTGATGTTCGTCGTCGAAGTTCTTGACCAAGTTCCTGATGTAAGGCCTAGCACCGTCGAAAACGCAAGAATTGCGTTGTTTCCCAAGGGTCCAAACCCCCAGGATGATCACTGTGTTAAGCCCTTTCTTCATGTCCTTTTGAATTTTCTTGACCGCCTTCCGCCACCAGTCAGCAAAGGACTCCTCCTCTTGTGAAGGCACTGTGTCTTGCAGATTGAGTTTAGAAAGGATGCGTGACCAGAATTCTCTTGCTAAGACACAGGTGGTCAACAAATGTTGCGCTGTCTCATCTTCTTGATCACACAAAGGACATTTCTCAGGGTGCGGAAGTCCTCTTTTTGCCAATCTATCTGCTGTCCAGCATCTATTCCGGATGGCCAACGAGCAGATCCAAATTCTGCAGGATGACTTAGATAGAAGAACAGATGGAACCGGTAAAGAAACAAATCAACGAGCAGATCCAAAATTAAAGAAGAGAAAGTTGAGTCGTAAAAGAATTCAAAATGAGGGAAAAAAGGTATAGGATTTTTAACTTGAGCTTGGTTAAATATATAGTTGAATATTGTTATTTAATATAACTAATTTTCTCTATTGTGACTACAGGATGGCTTAGGTAGAAGAATAGATGGAACCTATGAAGGATCAAAGCAACGAACAGATCTAAAATTAAAAAAGATAAAGTTCAATAGAAAAAGAATTCAAAGAGAGGGTAAAGAGGTATAAAATTTCTAATTTCTACTCAGTTAAATCTATTGTTGCGTATTGCTAATTGTTTAATAAACCTAATTTCTCTGTTAGAAGAAAAAGTTGAAACATCAAAGGAGTCAGAAGGAGGGCAAACAACCCATAGAAGCAACATCAGAATATCAGGTATATACAAATGCAATAGAAATATATTTCATGTTACCTTACTGATAAAAAGTCATATGAAATAATTTGACATTGATATGCAGAAGTATAATGAAGACATGGTGTTAACTACAAACACACATGAACTAAATGAAGGAAATGGAGAGAGCAAAGCACCAGCGCAAAAGATAAAGTCAAAACGCCAAAAAAGTCAAAAGCAAGACAAAGAAAACAAAGAAGCACCACTGAAGCCAAAAGTGAAAAAGAGAAAGTTGAAGCAGAGAAGCTAGAAGACTGAGGAATTCAGTGTACCAAAAATTCCAATTAACCAGGTATTGCAATCTAACAAAAATGTTATTGGTTATCTTATGATCAAAATTTAATCTATGTCAACTGGGCCATGATGTAATAAAATTATCTGCAGGGAAAGGAACATATTAAAAGCATTGAGAAAAAAGATGACAAATGCGATGGAAAAACTAGAAAAGCTGCGCAGAATAGAAAGTTAAAACATAAAGAAGGCCCGAAGGAGGACAAACAAAGCATGAGACAGTCACTGAAAACTGACAATCAAAATAACCAGGTACTAATAAAAAGTATTTATTCTATATTTCATTTTCATCATAACATGAACTATCAAAAAACTGTGTAGAACTGTTGTGGGGACCAGGAAGTTACTTCAAGTACAGATGAAAAAAATGAAGAGAATGCAGCCAGCGATATAGCACTGAAAAAGAAGAGCATCCTACTCTGCGTAAATCAACGACGGATAGGAAAGCGCCTGACAGATACATGTGTTAGGACTTAGGTCATGTCAAAAAGATAGTATGAGAATCATGTAGACTAAAATTATTAATAAGTTTTACTAATCCAGGAATGTGCCCCTTTTAAAAAATAGAAAATTATTTTTAATACTTATTGCACACTTTCAATATGTCATTAAATAGTATATAATAATTTACAAACATATGTTGATGTTGTTGATAAAGCTTTAATTATAATTCATTTATTTATCTGTAATTATTCTTAAGATATCAGCCTATCGGACAGCTTCGTAGCACAAACTTATCCTTAACATGCATCTATTATCTTATATATATTCTTCGTTTAAAGCCAAGAACAAATACTTCGGTGGTCTACTCACTAAACTTTGATAAATCACTGAGGTTGCAGATTCAGAAAAAAATGTACAACACTATATATTGAGTGGAGATATCTACATCAAAGTAAATATTATAAACTAATGTTTAATCTGGTAGGTATACAATGTGCTACAATCAAAAGCATGAATCTCACTTTGCTAGATTGAAGAAGCAAGCGAAATCTCACTGGTAAGGTGCCTGAATAGCACCTCCTAGGTCCCAGATTTGACTCTCGGGGGAGCGAATTTGTGATCTGGGTTAAAAAATCTCCTCGCCTCTCCCCGCACCAAAGCATTTGGTTAAGGCCCTGCCTCTGGAAGCTACGGTGCCCATGGTGGTCCCGGACCAGCGGCGGACCTCCCTTGATTCAAGGGATTCAGCTGAATGCCCAAATATTTTAGCAAACCAGTCAAGTAGTACTACTTTAAAACTAAGTACACATATATGTTCTGCATCATTTTTAGGCTAAATCTCTTCTCCTAGACATGTTTGATGCATCATTAGTTTAGCTATATCAGCCTAAAATTCCATGTTGAATGCCCACTAATAGAGTTCGGGTCCGCCATCGTCCCGGCTCAGGTTCTCACAAGGCTAGTGGCCCCAATGTAAGATGGGGAGGAGGGTTCGGGGTTTTCTTGATCTGCGTGAGAAGATCTTCTCTTTAAATGCAATGCCCGGGACCGTCATACCCCACAGGTCAAGTTTATTTTTTTAGATTGAAGAAGCAAATGTTGTTACAAGAAAAACCAGATAGTAGCGTTAGTTGATGGCTCAGAAAAACTTACATTAGCCTTAATCCTTTGCACACAAAACCTTGAAACCTTCGATTGCTCTCAAGCTTGACCTCCATATAATTTCAGCTTAAGGCAAAAATCATCAGCGCCTAGGAGGAACACTAGACGCTAGAAGCACAAAAACGTCCATAGCTGCACAGATTCCTTCCAGTGACTTCAAACCCAAAGGGATCGATCCCTGAACACGAGGAAGCTCAAGTCGTCACTCATCAGCGATAATGATGCCAGGGGAAAAAATTACTTATAAAATGGAGGAAGAAACAGTAACAGGTATGCCAACAGCCATACAAGCCAGAGTGGTATCTTATCCTGAGAAACTGACTATTACTTGGGCTGGGCCATATATATTGGCTATGGGTTGGGCTATTATCTGATTTTTACAATTATACCATAGTATTTCTTTAAACATAACGGAGGTTACAATTTGTTTTGGGGGATCAACGGATGATACAAATTGACTCCTATGAGACTACGATTGTTAAGTCTCAACAACCACTATAAAACTACCCTGATTTTGTGTTGACATTAAAACGTACAATATTTTGATTGATTAATTGGGTAGAGGAGGAAACTCCTGACGGCATCACAAGGTAGAGTTATACTCCAAAGACCAAGAAGATCAGTAGTAGCCGCCGCCGCGGCAGGTGGGCTGGCAGCAATCGTTGCAACCGTTGTTCTGGTCCGGCGCCTTGCAACCAGACTTCTGATCCGGAGGCCCCAATTGGTGGAAGTGCTGGCAGCACTTGGGGGTAATCATGTTTTCTCACAACAACAATCTATAAATCCGTGAAACATATTGTATCTCAAATTAAAAAAAGAGGTATCACAGATTTGCTTCTGGCAATGTTTCAATAAAACTAAATTTTACATGTCTTCCTTTCAGATTGCTGAGTGACTTAGACGAACAGGTTTGATTTTCTCTGGATTCACAAAGTCTCTACTTCCAGTATACTCACTTCTTCATCTCATACCTGATAGTACCTTATCATGCACATTACATATTAATACATGTAAATCCCAAAAGTTATGAAAGTTGGCACATGTGCATCCTCCTTTGCTTACAAATTTTTTTGGAACAAAATAAAATTATTTTTTCTTTTCAATTCAGATTGTTTTATGAAGAAAAGCTAAGCATCAATCAATGGATCGCCAGATTCTAGTCTTTACTTCAGGTGCGTGCACACGTCTTTATACCTATGATAGCATAACCACGAGCATTACGTACCACAACATAGAAATCTATGAAAATTGAAACATGGGCTGACATACTGTATTTACTGAAGCTGGAGGGAAACAGATGGCAAAACAGTCAACAATAGAAGCATCACTTAATAGAAAAAGAAGGAAGGAGCAGCTTGACAGGAAAAAGGGGCAAAAAACAGGAGGTTAATATAGGGGAAATCAAAACTACAAGAGAATCATTGGCAAGAATTAAGAGAAGACAGTACATGAAACAGAAGAAGGAAGCAAAGGGTGGCAAAATAGAAAATAATGTAACAAACCAAGAGAACAGCAACGAAGGCTCGAGTAGTGTGACTTCTGCACATGATGACAGTGAGATATGGAACTTCGGAAAGCCAACATGTAGATGCCAACACTGCAATGCAATATTATGATACGAGGAGAGATTGAGTCCCAATAAATCAACCAAAACACCATCTTTTGGAATCTGCTGCAAAAATGGAAAAATCAGTTTGCCCGAGAAAAGAAATCTCCTCCTTACCTTGAGAAACTCTTGAATGGTGAGGAAAAGGATTCAAAAACTTCAGGAAACACATCAGATCCTACAATTCAATGTTCTCATTCACGTCTGTTGGAGGAGTAGTGGACAAAGAAATAAACAAAGGTTATGGACCTTATGTGTTTCGAATGCATGGCCAGAACTACCACCATATTGGGACTCTTCTACCGGAAGAAGGAAGCAAACCACGATGGGCACAACTATACATCTATGATACTGAACATGAGATAGCAAATAGGATAAGTGCATCAAAATGCAATGGAGAGAAATCATCGGTTGATACAAATATTGTTGTTGGATTGCAGAAGATGCTAGATGATAACAACATCCTGGCCAAAACATTCAGAATGGCACGAGATAGATTCAAAGAAGAGGATTACCATGATTTCACACTAAAGCTGATAGGAAAACGAAGTCGAAGCGGAACACACAGTTTACCATCAGCATCTGAAGTTGCAGCCCTGATCGTGAAAGATCCAGATGAAGAGAGTAAAGGGCGTGACATAATTGTGGAATACAAGGATATGATACCACAACGAATATCAGAAATCCATCCAAAACTCATGTCCCTGCAATATCCTTTACTTTTCCCATACGGCGAAAACAGATTTATGCTTGAAATACCATACACAACTAAAGGAGGAGTTAAATACTAAAAGGAAGTATGTGACTATGCTAGAGTACAATGCATACTACCTTCATCAGCGCCCAGGTGAATCAATGTTGCTGCTCATGTCAGGCCGCCTATCGTTGCAATATTGGGTTGATGTTTTCACATGGATCGAGCAAAACAGACTCAACTGGATAAGGAACAATCAAGGAAAACGTAGAACAGAACTATATAGTGGCTTGCAAGATGCTCTAGAACGAGGAGACACCAGAACAGAGCAAATAGGGAAGAGAATATACCTACCTTCAAGTCATAAAGGTAGCCCAAGAAACAAGGCACAGAACCTACAAGATGCAATGGCAGTGTGTCGCTGGATTGGATACCCGAACCTTTTTATAACATTTACATGCAATGCAAAATGGCCAGAAATTCAATATGCTCGACTGAAGCAAAAGACAAACAAAAACCAGCTGATCGAGCAGATGTTGTGGTGAGAGTCTTCATGATAAAACTGAGAGCACTATTACGAGATATAGTAAAAGGAAAAAGATTCGGAGAAACTATAGCAGGTTAGTGCCATGAAGTGATTATACATTTAAACTTTCAAATAACTCATATGATCTTTTGATGCAGTTATCTACACAATAGAGTTCCAAAAGGGGACTCCCGCATGCACACATATTGATCTTTCTCAAGGATAGGAGCAGATGCCATGATCCATCACTAATAGATCAACTCATATCTGCTGAGATACCAGACAAGGAACAGGACCTGAAGGCATTTGAAGCTGTTGAAAATTACAGGATGCATGGCCCATGTGGAGAGTCAAACAAATATTCGGTGTGCATGGAGGATAACAAATGCACAAAGCATCTTCCGAAGGGATTCAATTCTGAGACAACAATAGACGAAGATGGCTTTCCGGTATACAAGAGACGAGATGATGGAAGACATATAAAAAAAGGCAAAACAGAACTTTATAACAGATATGTCGTGACATACAACAAAGATTTGTTGGTCAAGTTTCAGGCTCACATAAATGTAGAGTGGTGTAACATGTCAAGGTCAATAAAGTATCTGTTCAAATACATTCATAAAGGTGTCGACTATGTAGTGGGCATGCTGAAGGAAAATGGGGTGGGAGAAAATCAAATTGACGAGATCAAAAGATACCTAGAGATGAGGTACATATCAACTATAGAAGCATGTTGGAGGCTATTCCAGTTTGATATGCATTATCAGGATCCACCAGTTGAAAGACTGAATTTCCATCTTGAGAATGAGCAACAAGTTGTTTTCCCTGATTCCACAGAAATAGAAAAAAATAGTGAAAAAAGAAGGAGTAAAAGACACCAAATTCACTGAGTGGATGGAAACAAACAAAGAGTACCCACAAGCAAGAGAACTAACATACGGAGATTTTCGGACCAAATGGGTATGGAAGGGAAACAAGAAAAAATGAGAAGAGAGGAAAAGAGGTTACGCAATAGGAAGGATATACTATGCGCATCCAGCAAGTGGTGAGCGATATTATCTTAGAATGCTACTAAACACCGTTAAAGGATGCACATCATATAAGGTTATCCGGACAGTAGATGGAATCGTCCATCCAACTTTCAAAGCAGCTTGCCAAGCACTAGGATTTCTTGATGATGATAACGAGTGGATTGAGTGCATCAATGAGGCAGCTAACGGGCAAGTGGAATGCAACTACGACAACTTTTCACTACAATAATGTGTCACTATGAAGTAACAGACCCAAAAATATTATGGGAGTCATCATGGGAGGCGCTATCTGAGGACATAGAACAGAAGAGAAGAAAAATACTGAATTTTCCAACACTGCATCTGACTGATTCTCAAAAAAAGCATACACCTTGGTCGAGATAGAAAAACTAATGCGGCAAACCGGAAATTCAATGAAGGATTACCCCCAGATAGAAATGCCAAGTGCAGATCAGTTAAAGGAAATTGGAAACAGACTCATAAATGAGGAGCTAAACAACGACAAAGACAAACAGAAGCATGAACACCAAACAATATACAACAACCTAAATCAGGACCAGAAAATTGCATTCAGTGCAATAATGCAGTCAATAGATAAAAATATGGGAAGACAAATATTTGTTCAAGGACATGGAGGTACAGGGAAGACATACCTGTGGAAAGCCATCGCAACTAATATACGGTTAGAAGAAAGATAGTACTCGCAGTAGCATCATGTGGCATCGCTGCCCTTTTACTCGAAGGCGGAAGGACATCACACTCAAGATTCCACATTCCACTAACCACAACAGATGAATCCACATGTGAAATAAAACAAGGTTCAGATCTGGCAGACCTGATAAAAAAGACATCGCTGATTCTATGGGACGAGGCACCAATGGCACATAGGAATTGCTTTGAGGCACTTGACAAAACCCTTAGGGATATACTCCAATCTACAAATGAAAATGGAGGTAAAAGGCCATTTGGTGGAATGGCTATTGTGCTAGGTGGAGACTTCCCACAAATCCTACCAGTTGTGCCCAAGGGAAGAAGAGAGCACATAGTGAATGCATCAATCAAACGCTCATATCTATGGAGTCATTTTGTAATATTTAAACTTACAAAGAACATGCGTCTAAGTTGTATGTCAGAAAACAGTATAGAACAACAGCGGGTCAAGGAATTTGGAGAGTGGATATTGCATATTGGTGATGGAAAAACAGCAAATGATGATGGAGATGAGCTAATACAAATTCCAGATGACATGCTACTAAAGAAAGGAGATGACCCTAGACAAACAATTGTAAAAAGCACATATCCAGACTTGCTATCACACTACAAGGAAAGAGACTTTCTACAGGACAGAGCAATACTCTGCCCAAGAAATGAAACAGTGGAGCAAATAAATGAGTATGTCATGAGCCAAATACAAGGTCAAGAGGTGGCATACCTAAGTTGTGACTCAGTATGCAACGCATCAACAAACAGCATGGAAGACATGTACCCTAAGGAGTTTCTCAACACCTTGAAGTTTCCAGGAATCCCAAATCACGAGCTTAAGCTGAAGGAAGGACTGCCGGTGATGCTCCTTTGAAATATAAACCAGGCTATAGGTTTATGCAATGGAACGAGAATGACAATCACTAAACTTGGAAATATATGTGGAAGCACAAATAATCACGGGGACTCGTGTTGGGGACAAAGTATGCATACCTCGAATTATCATGACAACAAATGACACAAAGTGGCCATTCAAACTGAAGAGAAGACAATTTCCATTGTCAGTTTGTTTTGCTATGACCATCAATAAGAGTCAAGGACAGTCACTGAACAAGGTTGGACTATATTTACCCAAACAAGTCTTCTGCCATGGTCAATTGTATGTCGCATTGTCAAGGGTCACAAACAGAAATGGCCTCAAGGTGCTGATCAGTGAGACAGAAAGTTCAGAGGAAAACATGGCAAAAAATATTGTGTACAAGGAAATTTTTTAAATGAAAGGTAAAAAAAAATAATGATTAATTATAACACTCAGTCATGTTTCTCATCTTACTAATGAAATGTTTACAATCCTGCAGATTCTGGGCAGATATAAATTCCTGGCGTTCCTCAACATGTATTTATTTCTAAATACATGACAATGATGAAACAGTGTGTTAGGGGTTAATAGAAATAATGCACTTCCAAACAGAATAAACATTATTTATAGCTTTATATCCATCTATCCGTCATCCGTAATGCTATATATGCAACCTCATAATTACAGAAATACAAAAACTTTACTGTTTCAGCTCTATGTGGTATCCCTTGCTCTGAAAAGGAAAAATACATGAGAATGCAGAGTTGGAGATGGATTAATTTTTTTTGCAGGTTAGTTGAAGTTAAACGTCAGAGCAAATAGAATTTACACTTTTTTATGGGTCTCGCCTGATAAGGTTATTCCATACTCATAATGAATTTTATCCTGATCTCGCAAACCTAGACGATCACAAATCAATGCAGGTACTCAGTTGAGGAGGACTTTCAATGTCAATTTGCTGGATTTCTGAAGCAAATACTATGAGTTAAATTTAATAACTTTTAGTGAGGTATGTGCCCCATCTTCAAAATCTTACAACCCCCATAGATTCAAATAGCAAAAGAAAATTTTTTCCGCTATTCGTTACTACTGAGTGAAGCAATACAGCAAACACCTTGCAATCGTAAAACTAAAAGCACCTGCAAAATAAAACCTAGATGGATCACCGCAGTCGCCACACAAATCACAAAAGAAAACACATGAAAGTAGACCTCAGTCTTGCTCATCCATGACTATCGGCCCTATCCCAATTCCCAACAGGTATCAAATCTTATACCTTAATGACCACTCCGCACCCTTTCCTTGATAAATTCTCCTCTAAAGGATTATCTGCTCTACATGCCGTTCCTTGATTCAATTGAGAGAGAGAGAGAGAGAGAGAGGAAAACCGAACCTTGCTCATCGATGACTATCGGACAACTCCTTCAGCTATCAAATCTTCAACCTTAATAATGACCATAGTATTTCAGCAACCCTTTCGTTGACAATTTATTCTGGTGAATTTCGTTGACTAATTTTCCTCCAAAGGATTATCTGCTCTCCGCGCCCTTCCTTAATTCTTCCATTATTCAATCCAGAGAGAGAGAGAGAGAGTGAGATGAAAATGGAAACAATTTACAACAGTTATTTTTATTAGGAGTTTCCAACAGTTATGAAGTCACTGCTGACGTAAGGAAAAAACTGCTAAAAATAAACCACTACGGGAGACGGCATATATATCGTGTGTCAGAGTCTGTGCCGTGTGTAATTTATCGGACACACGGCACAAAGTCTTTTGTGTCATGTGTCTGCAAAATTACACACGGCATAAAGGTCCGTGCCGTGTGCAAAGAGACACACGACACAAACACAACTGTGCCGTGTGTCAAAAGATAGACACACGGCACAGAAATTGTGCCGTGTGCCACGGATCTCTACACACGGCATAGATCGCATATAGCTAGGATCAGAAGGGATCGGCCTGAAATTACCCGAGTCCAAGGGTGTGTTCGTTTCTAGGTATATAATTTTTAGAGGGGTCAAATTAAAGAGAATTTTATCATTTTGGAGTACTAAATAAAGTCTAATCTCGAAACTAATTGCAGACCCCTATCTAATTCACGAGACGAATCCAACGAGGGTAATTATGATGTTATTAGAAGATGTTTACTGTAGCATCACTGTAGCAAAACATAAATTAATTAGGATCATTAGATTCGTCTCGTAAATTAGAGGGGTCGTGACATATGTTTTGTCATTAAATTAATAAAAATACTACTTAAATAGTAAGATTCTCTTTGATGTGATGGGTATAATTTTTAGAGGGCAGCAAACGAACAGGGCTCAAATCTCCCGATTGAGCCACCGCCTGCTTCGCCCCCGATCCGCCGCCGCCAGCTCCCTCCCATTGCGCCCACGCCGCCGCCCCACTCCTCTGCCGCCGCCTCCGGTCGGCCGCACTGCGTCCGCCTCCCTCCGCCGTCTCTGCCTTCACCTCCCTCTCGCCGCGTCCGCCGCCTCTGTCCAGCCCGGCGGCGTCCACCTCCGCCTCCATCTCGCCGCGTCCGCCTCTGTCCAGCCCCACGGCGTCCACCTCCGCCTCCCTCTCGCCGCGTCCGCCTCTGTCCAGCCCTGCGGCGTCCACCTCCGCCTCCCTCTCGGCGCCTCCGCCCGTGCCCCCACCGCGCATCCACAACGGCGCATCCTACCGCGCCCTTCCCCGGCAAGCTCAGGCTCAGATCCCGCCCCTCCGGCGCCGCAGCAGCCGCCCACGCTCGACCTTGACGAGGAACTCAAGGCCATGAGCCGCGCCCTCATCCGCGCCACCAAGAAGGTACGGCGCTCTCTCGCTGCCCCCATGTTCCTTATCGGCCTCACCACCTGCTCGAAGGAATGCCGGCCTGGTATTTCTCTGATCTCTTGGTGTAATTGCCACGAGAATGTGAGGGCTTGATCTGTGACTGTAACACCCTGCTCACTAGCTAACCAAGTAATCATGCTACGTTAGGCATGTGGCTACAAAGGGAAAAAACTTGCTTCTACCCTTGTGTGCAAAT
Source organism: Chloris gayana (assembly GCA_031894775.1). Classification (NCBI taxonomy): domain Eukaryota; kingdom Viridiplantae; phylum Streptophyta; class Magnoliopsida; order Poales; family Poaceae; genus Chloris; species Chloris gayana. Next base: position 67,751 of record JAUNZO010004824.1, on the reverse strand, counting down.
GGAACCGCATTACCACTTTTAGATTCTTTAGCTTCACAGTTTGTCTTTGCGTCTACCGTATCAATTGCATAGGGGTGTTGTTGCGATGGTTTCAGCTAAACTTTTGCATAAGATAACCAGCTTGTCTTTTCTGCTTGTTACTAATCCTAAATGCATAGTTGAAATGTACTTCTAGTGATCGACAATTTTTGTGTTATCTGATGGAGGGGAAATCATGACCTTCTATGCAGTTTAATGCTCTTGTTTCTGCATTGCCACTATCACCAGTGGAGGATAAGCTGAAAAGGATCCAAGAGCTTCAGGTTGGTCAAATCAGATTAACTATGTTGGGAGTGTCTTTCTATTAGTTGGCTGAAACAATTTGCTTAACCTGATAGCCAATAAGATAATATCCATCTTCATCGTGTCATAGAAGTTCGAAAACATCCATTTTACTTGTTCCCATTTAATTTTAATGCAGAAGTTTCAGATTTCGAAAATATAATCTTTTAACTTCAAGAAAGTGTTTCAGACATGTAACCAATCTGGACTAGCTTTATTATAAAAGATCCAAGCCTATTAAATTAAAAATGTAAATGACAGAACCAAATGGTTCATTTTTAATAAAAAAATGGTTTCAACTTCACAGTAAAAAAATGGTACTTGAGACTCAATAGATAGGCATAAATCATTAGTTAACAGATAACTGAAAGTAGTAATATTCAAATTTTTTCTGCTTACTATGTCTGTCTTGTTCCCATATTTTTTCTGCTTTGTCTGGATTCAGCTGGCTATTGAATTGTTTTCTGGGTTGTAGGTTCTGTGAGAACTAAGCTTGTTTCACTGTCTTTTTATATATGTGAGAGTTCTTAGCACACATTGCTATTTATATGATAAAACATGTTATGGGTAGCTTCAATGGGAAGGGAATGATGAAGTTATGGATTAAGCCTATCCCATTGTTATGAAATGCGTGGTGCTTTGGCTGTTAACATAGTGCTTATTTGTGTGTGAAATCACTGTACAATACTGTTGCTTGTTGCTTATTTGTTGTATTTGAACTCCTTAGGTGGCCTTAGAGCTTGAAACCTTTGTATGAAGTGTGCTCTATAGCAATCATGGATAGTAACAGTTCAAAGTCAGATGTGCCAAAGGCTGAAGACTTCAAACTTCAGACAAACGATGCCTTCAAGAGTATGTTATACATTCTCACTGCTTCCTATTATGTTTTACAAATCAGATGTCCCCTGACTTCAAGAAAACGATGCCATCGTGCCGTTGCATGTGATTGTCGGCCATCGTGCCTTTGCTTTTGTTGCTAAGTGAATTGTTTTTTTGATTGTATGTTCTGTGAGAACTTAGCTTGTTTCAATGTTTTTTTTTCTACCTCTTCTCTCCTATATGGTTTTAATTTAGTATCGAATTCCTTGACGTGGTGTGCCATAGAAATAAAATAATTGGTGAATGGAAAATATCATCATCTTCTTATTGATTAGTTATTTTTGCTTATATGCTAAACAACAAACACAAATGCATATATGTGAGCGTTCTTAGCACATTGCTATTTATTTGATAAAACATGTTATGGGTAGCTTCAATAAATTATTTTCTTACTCATTCCTCATATAGGATCGAATCACAGCAGATGGTGTTGTCAAATCTGGAAGGAGTAAAGTTGATGAGTCAAGTTTAACATTGGGCTTATGCCTGTATCAAAGATGGTGGGGGTATGTTTCCCTAGGCACCTTATAATTTGTTTATGTGTGGATTATGATGTTAGTTGTTTCCCATAGAAATTCACTGACTATATAGCCATGGTGCGCAGGTCTGAGAAGGAACATATGCTGAGTGACCAGCCACTGCAGCTGCAAAACATCTAGCTTACCTTTATCGAACCTGTGAATCCGGGTCAAGAATTCTCATCTTTCTCGGCTCTGTAGAAATTATGACATGTCATAAGTTTAATTTCTAAACAGACGATAGAAATTTATCCACATGAGCTGAGTGGTAGGTTCATAATTGAAACCAGTCTCCTTGATGTCCTGTGCTGTGTCTATGTGTGTGTGTGTGTTTTTTTTTTTGAAACATTATGCCTAGTGTGCCGTGTGTCCTGATTTGACACACGGCACAGATTGCAAGTGTGCCGTGTGCTAGAGGTGGCACACGGCACAGTTACACACGGCACAATAATTGTGCCGTCTAGAAATATGCCGTGGAGCTTATACCGTGTGTTATATGGCTTGTGCCGTGTGCTCTTAGCACCCGGCACACAATCTGTTTCCCGTAGTGAACTATATTAAAGTGCTGCTAAAAATATAATACTACTAAAAATGTGATTTGAAATAAGAAAATTTATTAAAAAACCACACATTCCGCGCAAATGCGCGGGCCACCTTACTAGTTCTTCCTCTATTACCATATGAGGCCATGCAGGTTCCAGAGAATAATCTATGTGACAATAGTGTGGCAGTGAACACCATGCAAAGTGGTGGAACAAGATCCAAAAGGGTGCTGGCTACTGTAGACCAATCTGCTAGATTGACCAGGCAGAGGACAAAGGATCTGCATGTAACAGCGGGAGTTCTCCAAGGTTCAACTGAAAGTGCACAAGGGGATGAGTTGATTGTTGCTGATGGTCCTAAACAACCTGGTGATCAGATTTATGCAATGAAGGTAAGTTGTTCTTTTGTCCAAGACAAATATAAATGAAATGCCTTGTGTTGTTTCAAAGATTTTTTGACTGGCTGTCTGTTGTTTCTAGGTGAACAAAATGTCTTGGAAAACGGATGGACCAGGGGGAGAAGTAAGGGCATCGATTTGGAAAGGCTAACTCACAGTTGATGTGCTAACATTCCGATTCAGATTGTTGAAGGGAACAAGCGACCAGAAGCACCGATGCAAGCTGCAAAGCTTGTGTCAGAGGGTGGGATTATACTACGTGATCATTTCCCAATCCTTCCACACTCGAAGGAGTACAAAAAGAAGCCTTCCTACCTTAAAGACTACACAGGGAAAATTGCTGTAAGTACCTTTTCACAATATAGTTGACTTGATTATTTAGATGGTAATTAATACTTGATTTCTGAATATATGTTGTTTCGTAGGCTCAATTTGCCGTTGACTCCAACAACAAGGCATTCATTGCTGCGTGCGCTGACTTGCTAATGTCTGGACAGAGACAATTGAGGTACAAAGTGAAGAAAGCATTTTTTGATGGTGTCCCAGCAAATGAGTGCCTAGAAAATCACCGGTGAGTACTATATCTGATGATCAATGGAAACTTTTGCTGGATCTGTGGTTTTCAGAAAAGCACAAGGTAAAAAGTTGCTTGTTGTTAGAAATTCTTTTATTCTCTCACATTCTGCAGCTGCTCCATTACTATGCTAAATGGTTTATTACTGAATCGCTTTGTAGAACAAATGTGCGGCAAACAAACAGAATCGAGAGTAAGTAAAGTACCATCACAGGACAGGCTCTAGATGCTATCTTGCTCAAGCTCATATCTTGGTAAGTTATATACTCATCATGTGAATTCACTGAGCATCTTTATTTTTTTAACTTAAGCTAAAAACAAACATTGTTATTTCAGAACAGCAAGAGGACTATCAAGATGCGCCACCTACCGCTATCGATCTTTTCAAGAACTTCCATTGCAGCAGCAAGGTTGGGTTTAGTGAGCATGTCAAGGATGCTATTGTAAGTACATTGCTAGGTTCCTAGTTCCTGCTATAATTTCCTATTGTTTCTTGGTTGGTTGATCATCTATGATATGCAAATGATGCATTGCTATCAGTTCATGTGACCTGAACATTATCCTTTTTTCTTCATGTTTATTACTGAAATCAAAGTTATGGTCAGTATACCTATAATTTTTTTATAATTATTTCATATCTTCTATAAAAAATAATGTATTTCTAGAACACTAATGATTTGATATTGTTACTTGTTACGAACAAATGGAAGCTATTTTGGATGAACCTGTTGAGGAAGGGCAAATGCCAAAGACACCTGCAGAAGCTGTTGCTCAAGTTTTACCACCAACAAAATTTCTTCAAAATGTTGGCCTAGAGCCAACCAAAAAGAAAGCAAAAACTGTTGATGTTGGACATGTAGAATACCTTGAAGCAAAACTTGCAGCGGAAGAGCAAGGTTCTGCAGCACTTAAGGACAAGATTGAAGCGCTAGAAGAAGCAAGGGAGAAGCAGCAGCAAGATATCGATGAAATGAAGAAACAATTGGAGGAGAATAATGCTTTTCTCCGATGTATGTTCGGTGCTGGAAATAAGTATGTCATTCTTATATCGTTGCTGATCTAGGATGGATTCTGCTAATCCATGTCTTGGTATTTTGCTTGTTGGCTGGATGTTAGATGAGGTTAACTATTATGTGACTTTTGCTTGGTGCACAAGACTTGTAATTTGTCTAACTATTTGTAACTTTGGCTGGTGGACTTGGACTTTGGTTGGTGCACATGAATGTAATTGTGATACATGATTGGTTGTATGGGTTAAAACTATTGTTGTTGCATCATTGAATTCTTGTGGGGTATGTTTGCAAGATGGGTCGATTGTGAAATATTTGGGCTGCTTTTGAGATTTATAGATAGAATGCTAGACTAAATCTTAACTGAATTTGTTCAGGCCCAATTAGCATTTATTTTATTTTTATAATTGCTGCATGTAAATTTCGGCCCCCATTTAAGAAAAAACTTTTCAGCCCAAAAATGAGTAAGCCAAAATGTATAAGGCCTTTGATTTGAATTAGGCCCAATCAAGTTGAATATATGGGCTGAGTCTTTAAATAAAAGTGCCAGAAAAATATTGGGATAAATCCTAAGTTCAATATGGGCCTAACCCACAATCTTAAGAGGCCTTTCTGGGCTAACAATGACGAATAATTAACGTCACAAAATTATGACGAAGTAAGAAACGTCACTAGAATAATTGTGATGATTTTACTATGTTTCGTCACAAAACCTCTTTTATTACGCATGATACGTGACGATTTGATTTTCGTCACCTTAGCATCACAAATCCTACATTATGACATAATTTTGACATTTTATGACAAAAATGAATCGTCACCTATTATAGGAATGCTTGTACTGGGTGAAGACTGTGGCGCAGGTTGTGACACCGCTACCTTGCAAAACAAGAGGGATTATCGCACAAGATTATATCGGGAGACATTCAGCGGCTGAACGCTCATTGCACATGAGGGAATAGTTTATAAAATGACATGAGCTATATTGTTTGAGAAAAATGCTTGCACGATAGTAAAGAAAATTACTACATAAAAATACATATCATATATCAAGTCGTCGTCCTGTATGTGTGGCTGTATCCGTATAGATTCGCCACATCAAACGTCCTGTACAATGTACAGCCATAGGGGCTGATTTCATTTATGGTATTTCTGAAAGGATGTGCATGCAAGCTCGTACATGAAGTGAAAGTCTTACCGTACTTCGGCTGGGATTTGACTTTGGCTACATGTTATTACTAGAAACTAATTTTTTTCTTGCCCTGTCCGGCCTGGTCTATCATCTGGGTTTACGACCTTTCCCTATTTAAGGCACAACCATAGTACATCTTCTCTGGTCCACAGCGTCCTACTAGGTAATGCAAATTCGGTTTAGGTATAATCAAAGTCAAATGTGTTTAAAATATGTTTAATAATAAATTATTTTTAATATAAAAATTGTATATTTAGATAGTTTGTTTGATGGTGTATAAAGTAATCATTTATGTGCAGTCAAATTTCATAACATTTTTTGTGTTAATGGTAAATTTAAGTTGCAGGGACTATAACATTGTTAGACTTAGACATATTTGTATCCAATGTTTAAATCCGATTTACTTGCCATTTTAGCTTTTGACATAGAAATTAAGGAGAGATAGAATAAAGGTGAGTGCACATTAAATGAGAAGGAGAGGGATAGAGATACCAATATATTGGGAACATAAAAAAGTATACTGACATGTCATTATGACAAGTAATTTGAAAACATAGGTAGTAGAAATTAATTAAAAAAACAAAAACACACATCTTTCTGTGACCTCGAAAAATCATGATTGATTTATTGACTCTCTCCTTTACTACTTGCGCTTACTTTTTTTAACGAAATGCGCTTATATTTATTACACTACTCTGTTGGTAGTAATTTTGCCCTGAATCAAGTAATTAACTGTCTGCGTTATTGTTTATCTAGACATGCATATATATGTCCTTGTCGCGCTAGGTTTGTTGGTTTCCTGATTGACTTGTTCACTAGCATTGATTTCCTTCAGCAGTTCTCCAGCTTGAATAGGTTGTCTTGTTTATAGCTCCTATCTCTTGCTAGTGTGCTCCATCTGTAATAGGAGTTGTTTGAGTGCAATGTTCAAGAATTAATTGTCAAACGGCATAATTATGACATCCTGATTCAACCTCCCTCCCCTCTCGATTACTCATTCCTTTCACACAGATGGGCTTGAGATGGCACAAAATTGAGGGAGACAACTTCGGTAATTGTGCTCTTTTGTGCACTCCTTAGGCCACTCTCAGTGGGAGTTTCATAAGCATTAAATGAGGCGCCACATCAGCTAAAGTGATGACATGACAGGATAATTAATATGAAAGAGATGAAATGAGTTTCATATGGATGAAACTCATTTGGCACAGTTTCATAGGTATGAAACTCTAATGAAACTCCCATTGAGAACATAAAGTTTCATCATAACATATTTTGACCAATCCCATTGCAACAAATACATGTTAATTTAATGCTACAACTTGTCTATGAAATCGTGAGATGAAACCGTGCATTGAGAGTGACTATTTCATCCACCAAATCATATCTCCAAATCTGATGTGGCACTTTTGGTAAGTGTGAGATGAAACTATGCACTGAGACTGGCCTTATAGTTTAGTGATGGATGAGATGTAGCGACAACTTGAATTGGAGATGAAGTGATAATTAGAAGTTCATAAAGAGGAACTACGACATCTGATGTGTCAGTAATTGAGATCATCAGTGTGGTGTCTTTGAGAATTGCAATAAGATAGGCTCTTTTCGTGATTCGTTGTTAGAGAAAGATAGTAAAATTTTGTTGACATACTTGTTTCCAATATTTATGCTTCTCATTTCATGTGTGAATGTCAACCCTATTCTCATGATAATTATGCATTATTATTACCTTTAAACTTGACAGTTTTAACATGCATGCATCATAGGTTGAGTGCTTTGTCAATTGTCATCGAAACATGTGAAAGTTTCACATGCGTAAAGGCGCAATCTAGAGTAGCACACATCAACATCGATCCGGATCCCCATGCAAGAAGGGTCATCTACAGTGTCGTGACAAATACAATACCAGCACACAGCGGTTTAAAATGAGTGCTATAAAGAATTCAAAATATGTTCAGATAGAAAAAAGATACATGCTGCACATGACTAAAAGCATAGCAAATCAAACTTTCTGATTGTGCAAAACTTGATCCAGAGGCTTTAGCTTGATGTACAACATCAACTCAACAAGCTTGATATTATCTTCTTCAGATTCAAGATTCCTTCTTCAACCTTCAAAGGACTTGTGATGCCTTATTTAAGATCTCTATTTATTATTGGTACTGAACAATTTGTTGTTGAAGACCTGTTGCTCTTTCTTTCTTGCTCTGATCATCAGCCTGGATCGCTTGTACCTGCCAAGAAACCTGATCATGAGAAAAATTTCCTTCAGAGTGAGACTTGTGTCCAGTGTTATTTAGATATGTTCAATTTCACTTTTCGGACTATGTCATTTTTTAGTCAAAGTCAAACAAAAAAACAGTCAGATAAACAAATTCTTTGTTTGCTGAATTTAGAAGGGATAATTGCATGGTTGCCCCTATTTCCAACCCTAACTCTGTTTTTACCTCTCTTTTTCAACTTTGCATGGTTGACCCTGTTCCGTGAGATTGAAAGTTCCGTTTGGCCCTACTTTTTGCTACTGTTATCAAATCATGATTTAATTAAGGCTAAAAAACAAATAAAAGAAATCTTTTTGAAATGGAAAGGATCTCCGTGCCCTCGCGTCCCTATAATCGATACTCCCTCGTATCCCTAGAAACCGATAGCACGAGAGGCGCGAGGTTCGGGCTGCACATGGGGCTAGGGAGGCGGGCTACCCTTGCATCTTCAGCATCAAGTACTGGTAATTCGGGATTGCCATAAACTTAGCAATTGCCGGTCTTCCCAAGTATAGCATGATACGTATAATCAATATCAGCCACCTGGAACATGATGAGCTCCATTCTGTAGTTCTCCTTTGTACCAAAAGTCACCGGCGAGTAATCTGTCCCAAAGGATAGCTATTTCGGCCAGGCACAATGCCATGAAAAGGCGAAATGCTATGCTCCAAGTCTGCAACCGAGAGACCAAGCTCCGAAGGAGTCGTAGCAAAAAGGATATCCAAACAACTTCCACCATCAATGAAAGTCTTCTTCAAGCAAACCTTGTTAACGATCGGTGCCAAAATAAGCGGGTACCGACCGGCCTTGGTCAAGACTTCGGGTGATCAGCTCGCTGAAGGAAATTAGGACTTCGGACCACGGCAGATATCCAGGAGTCGCAGGAGCAACGACATTGAGTGCTCTTATCGTAAGCTTCTACTTGTGCTTGGATTCATAAGCATCGGGTCCACTCGCAAATGAAGTTCACTTCCTTGACTGGTTCTTGAAAGCCTTCATCATCGTCATCTTTGCCATCATCCCGCTTCTCGTCTTTTCCCTTATCATCCCCGTGATTCCGTGGTCCCGATCGGGGGCCACCTTCAAGGCATATGAAGCAAAATGCCTCAACAGAAAGCACTCTTTATTCTTATGATTCCAATTGTGAATCATGCAGGGTCCATCAAACAGACCTTGAAACAAAACTCGTTCCCTCGGTCCTCTTTTAGGTGGTGCTGGACGGTCTCCTCCATGAGATCGACCCACCGTAGCAACAAGGTTGTCGGCCTTGCGCTTATTATTCCCGGAGCCGGATCGCTTACCGTGATCTTGCTTCGGCTCTTTCCCTTTGTTCCCACGCAGATTCACCACGTTGTAGCAAGCATAATCATCTCGCTATCTTGAAGCGATCCGACGCTATCATGGTAAGATTTCGGTTACGCTGACCGATCTTATGCACCAATGCTTCACTTCGACGCCGACTTGGAATGCAACAATCACTTGCTGATCAGGAACATTCAGGATTAAGGTTTTCTTGTTGTAGAAATGCTCGATGTAGTCCGTGAGCGATTCATCGGGCTTCTACTTGAGCCTATTTAGGTTGAAGAAGTTTCCTAGATTTTCGCAAGTCACCTAAAAATTCTCAACGAACTTTTGGTTAGATCGCCCCAAGATGAAATAGACTCCTTGGGAAGAGAATGTTACCACAAGCGAACAGCCGACTCCATGCACATGGGAAGGTAATTGGCCATAACAAAGGTGTCTCCCCTACGGACCGGACAACGGTCATGTACAGGTGAAGCCATTCAGCAAGGAGAGCATTGCCATCATATTCTTCAATGCTCCCGGGCTTCAATCCCCTGGGATACTTACAAATACGTAAATCACGCGTAAATGCCGGGATACCGGAATACTCATCGTCCTCAAAGCCGGTGCAGACCGGTGATCGTGAGCGATGATCGCAATGCCGATAATTGTGATCACAACCATCATCGGAATCATCATTATGGCGGTTATCTCTATGCCCGGCATTAGGGTTGGGTTGGCGATCATTTGTCCTTACGGCGGTGGCGACGAAGGCGGAGGCGGAGGAGGATCCCGCCTATCATTGTTACCCCGTCCGGGCTCTCTGTCTCTGTTGCCACGATCACGTCCTCGCCGATCACGGCTGTCCCGATCGTATTAACGATCATCTCGACGATCATAACGGTCATCTCTCCTTGACCGATGATTATGTCGTGTAGTTCGATTGTCCCAACCACGGTTGTCATTTCCTTGACGATTATCAGCCGGTGGCGGCGTTGGAGCTGCCTGCCTTGAACCAGTATGCCCAACTCGCGGCGAAGGTGGCGGCTGTGCTATCTGGAGCATTTGGACGATCATCAACATGACCGGTCCGCCGATGTTTGTCTTCTTCTTGCCTTCGTCACTCCTCAACTCGCTCGAGCATGTCGGTCAATCAATCCATTACGAGCATCATGATTCCCATTAAGAGGAACTCGTAAGTCTTGATTTGGTGCACATTCATGGGCATCCGCAATTGGAGTATGTCTATTTTTGGACCTGCCACCGGACGAAGCTCCCTCGGACCGGGTCTTTCCATACCGGTCCGATCGTGATTGTGATCGACTAGAAGATTCTCACCGGTCCCGAACAAGCTGATTGGTCCGCAAAGTAGCCGCATCAACTAGGTTCGGAGCCCGCTGTAATCCGGATGTTTGATTGAACACATTCTCTCGGGATAGTTTCCAATATTTGCTTAACTCCCACAATATTGTGGAGAGGTGAGGTGAAGACCCGTGCACCGTTTAGTTCAACTTCCGGAGAGTCCATATTGAGAGCCCTGTTCGAATGATACGGTTCTTTCCACCGCGATTAATGCGGCGATCATTGTACGAACGCGAGTTATTTGGCGCATCGGTAGCTTGATTGACCGGTACTCCAGTAGCAAGTGCTCCATCAACATGGGTTCCACTTCCCGTGGCTCTAGCTTGACCGGTTCCTCGGTGCGTCCACACGCTGGTTGTTGAGCAGGGCAGCAGGTGGTGGCGGCGGCGGCTGTTGGAAATCTTCAACATCCTTTGTATCTTCATCAGCAGCCTCACGCCGTCGTCGTTCCTCATCCTCCTTGGACCTTCTCTCTCTTTCAGCGGCAACTTCTTCTCGGCGTGTGTTCCTAAAGAACTCGTCCCGATCATAAACACTTGGAACAAGGTTTGAGGTCCCTCTTCAAAGTCACTTTCAGGTACGGAAGAACCACTTCTTACTACTAGGGCTGGTCGTCGAGCCAGCTCGGCTCGGCTCGTGCTCGTCTTACTCTAGCTCGTTAGTATAACGAGCTAGCTCGACTCAGCTTGTTATACTAACGAGCTAATAATGTAGCTCGGCTTGGCTCGTTATGCTCACGAGCTAGCTCATTATGGCTCATCAAGCTTTAAGTAAGAAACACATTTGTTCATTATTCATCCGTGTATCCATTGACCTAGATAACATAAATATTTAAGATTCAAACCAAACATTATTCATCCGTGTATCCATTGATCTAGATAACATAAATATGTGTTCTTACAAAAAAAATATGTTCGGATAACTATATGTTTATCCACGTAGTATTGTATGAATATTAGTAAATTTAATAGGTGCCATTTATAGGTTATATTATTACCATATTTACACATTTAGGGTTAATATATTGATAGAATGGACAATGGGTTGGATACTTGGGCCCTAGCCCATATGTGGTTTCTTAATTTGAAAGGAATGCACAACTCGTTAGGCTCGTCGGCTAGCTTACGAGCTGGCTCGTTAACACAACGAGCTAAAAAACCAGCTCAGCTCATTCGAAATTGAAATGAGTCAAGTCGAGCCGAGCTCGCCTCTAAGTCGGGCGAGCTAGCGACCCATGAGTTTTATTGCCACCCCTAATTGCTACGGACAGGGTAGTGGTCAAGGTCTTGGTCCGATTGGCCGGACCAAAGTGAAACATGACCGGTCCGATTGGTCGCGCTAAAGCTTCCTCGGACTCGTCGGAATCGGAAGGGTTTATGATTGCATCCGGTGATCGCGCTTCAACAACAGCGGCCAGATTGCGAGCAGAATTTTTTCGGTGAAATCAGCCTCCAAGTCCAAAGACCCGAAGCGGATTATGAAGCCGGGCTCGAAGTCGACGTCGAACGAAGAAGCCATCAAACTCGCCAGGACCCCTACCTTGCGTGCTAAATGTCGAGTCTTAATCTCGGCACTAGAACTACCATGTCCCTCACGAGCGTGGAATTCGATGGTGCAACACACAAAACTCACAAGAACACGAGATTTTAGACAGGTTGGGCTCCTCAATTGAGAGTAAGACCCTACGTCCTGTATGTTCCGTATTGCCTTTAGCAGATTGCTAATTGCGAGTTTTCCGGATGTTTTCGGGGTCCCTTCTCCGCTTTATATATCCAGGGAGACATGGTTACATGAAGAGTCCTAGTCGATTACATAGATTACATACTTGGAAGCACTATCTCTAAGCTTTCCTTATTGATTCGAGTCCTATCGGACCGATATTGCTCCTTTACTTATCGATCAAGCCATATTATGTTGGTCTTCATATCCGCCTCGCTTCCATATCGGTACATGGAACCTTCAGTTATTCCATACAGTCTTATCTTCATCAGTATGCCACCATATCTCCGATTAATCATTCCATCGACAATTGTATACCCATAAGGCAAGTATACGACAAGGCGCTTGACACCGAGCAAAATATTAACACGAAGTCCATGAAACAAAGCCACATACTTCGCGGCATTGTTCGATGCTTAAAAATGCATCCGAAGTACATATATCTCAATGGATCCTTCTATGGAGTCAAAAGAAAAACACCAGCCCTCGCGCCCGAAAGTTGCATAGACCCATCGAAATACATCTCCCAATATTCCAAATTCCGAGTAGTGGGCATAATCTCTATCTCAAGCCACTCGGTGATAGAATCAGCCAATGCTTGACCTTTGATTGTCGTCCGCGAGAGGAAAGTAATCTCATATTGGCCAAGCTCAATTGCCCACTTAGGAACCTGCCCGGCCGCCTCTCAATTCCACACCACATCAATAATCTCAAACCCGGTTTTAACCTCGATCGGGTGCGCTCAGTAAATAGTGCTTTAGCTTCCTTGATGTTATCACAACAACATATATCAGCTTCGCATCCGAAGATACCGCACTTGGGATTCAGTCAAGACTTCAATGACAAAGTAGACCAGGTGCTGAATTAACCGAAGGTGACCTTCTTCCCGCTGATCCACCGCCAAAATTGTACTCACCACATGAGTGGTTGCTGAAATATATAACTGTATGGTTTCATATAGCTCCGGCGGTACCAAGACCGGTGGATTGCTTAAATATTCCTAGAGCAGATCATACGACACTTGTGCGTCAAGGACATCAGCTGCCTGCTTGATTTATCGACGTTCTTCCCCTAAATTGACCTGAGTTCCAATTCAGTATTGTGCACATGGCAAGCGTAAATGATATTTATATCAGACCGGAATGATAAGACCCCATTGGGCCCCGACATCTTCAACATCAAATACTGGAAATTTGAGATTGCCATAAACTTAGCAATTGTTGGTCTTCCCGAGTATAGCATGGTACACAAAATCGATATCAGCCACCTAGACATGATCAGCTCCCTTCCGTAGTTCTCCTTTGTATCAAAAGTCAATGGCAGAGTAATCTGCCCTAAAGGATAGCTATTTTGCCCAGTGCACAATGCCATGAAACGGCGAAATGCTATGCTCCAAGTCTCAGTAATCGAGAGACCAAGCTCCGGAAGAGTCTTAGCAAAAAGGATGTCCAAACAAGTTCAACCATCGATCAAAGTCTTCTTCAAGAGAGACTTGTGAACGATGGGTGTCAAAATAAGCGGTACCGACCGGCCTTGGGAAAGACTTCTAGGTGATCAGCTCTATCGAAGGTGATTGGGACTTCGGACCACCGCAGATTTTTGGCGATCGCAGGAGCAACGCAATCGATCTCTCTCATCGCAAGCTTCGCTTGCACTTGGATTCATAAGCATCGGGTCCACCACAAATGAAGTTTATTTCCTTGATCGGTTCCCGAAAGCCTTCATCATCATCATCTTTGCTACCATCTCGCTTCTCACCTTTGCCCTTATCATCCCTGTGATTTCGTGGTCCCGACCGGGGGCCACCTTCAAGGCATATGAAGGAAAGTGCCTTAACAGAAAGCACTCTTTATTTTTATGATTCCCATTGTGAATCATGCAAGGCCCATCGAGCAGATCTTCAAGCAAAACTCGTTCCCTCGGTCTTCTTTTAGGCGGTGCTCGGGCGGTCTCCTCCATGAGATCGACCCATCGTAGCAACGAGGTTGTCGGCCTTTTGCTCATTATCCCCTGGAGCCGATCGGTTACCGTGATCTTGCTTCGGCTCTTTCCCTTTGTTCCCGCGCAGATTCACCACGTTAGATTCTCCAGCAGACATAATCATCTGCTATCTTGAAGCACTCGACCCCATCATGGTAAGATTCCGGTTACGCCGACCGATCTTATGTACCAATGCTTCACTTTCGATGCCGGCTTGGAATGCAACAATCACTTGCTGATTAGGAACATTAGGGATTAAGGCTTTCTTGTTGCAAAAATGCATGATGTAGTCTCGTGAGCGATTCATCGGGCATCCGCTTGAGCCTCGTTGAGGTCGAAGAAGTTTCCTGGCTTTTCACAAGTCGTCCGAATATTCTCACCGAAATTATTGGTTAGATAGCCCTAAGATGAAATAGACTCCTTAGGAAGAGAATATAACCACAAGAGACAAGCCTGCTCCATGCACATGGAAAGGTAATTGGCTATAACAAAAGTGTCGCCCCTACGAGACAGGACAACGATCGTGTACATGCGAAGCCACTCAACAAGGGGAGCCTTGCCATCATACTTGTCAATGCTCCTAGGCTTAAATCCCCTAGGATACATGCAAATGCGTAAATCCCACGTAAATGCCGGGATGACAGAGTACTCATCGTCCTCAAAGCCGGTCCAGGCCGGTGACGGTGAGCAATGACTACAATGCCGATAATTACGATCACAAACATCATCGAAATCATCATTATGGCGGTTGTCTCTATGCCCAGCATTAGGACCGGGTTGGCGATCATTGTGTTCCTACGGCGGTGGCAGCGGCGGCAGCGGTGGCGTAGGATCCTACCTATCATCGTTACCCTACCCGGGCTCTCTGTCTCTATAGCCATGATCACGTCCTCACCGGTCACGTCTGTCCCGAACGTAATAACGATCATCACGATGATCATAACGGTCATCCGTCCTTATCCGGCCATTATGTTGCGTAGTTCGATAGTCCCGACCACGATTGTCGTTTCCTTGACGATTATCAGCCGATGGCAGCGCTGGAGCTGCCTACCTTGAACCGGTATGCCCAGCTACGGGTGGAGGTGGCGGTGGAGGTACTCGGAGCATATAGACGATCATCAACATGACCGGTTCGATGACGTTCGTCTTCTTCTTTTCTTCGTCGCTCCTCAACTCGCTTGCATGTCAATCAATCAATCCATTACGAACATCACGATTCCCGTTAAGAGGAACTCGTAAATCTTGATCTAGTACATGTTCATGTGCAACCGCAATCGAAGTATGTCTATTTCTAGGCCTCGCCGCCAAACGAAGCTCCTCGGATCGGCTCTGTCCATACCGGTCCGATCGTGATTATGATCGATTAGAAAATTATTCCCAGTCTTGAACAAGCAATTTGGTTTGCAAAGTAGCCGCATCAACTAGGCTCGGGGCCCGCTGTAATCTAGGTGTTTGATTGAACACATCCTCTGGAATAGTTTCCAAGATTTGCTTAATTCCCACAATATTGTGGAGAGGTGAGGTGAAGACCCGCAAACCGTTTAGTTCAACTTCCAAGGCGTCCATATTGAGAGCCTTGCTCAAATGATGGTGGTTCTTTCCACTACGATTACCACGGCGATCGGTGTACGAAGGTGAGTTATCCGGCGCATCGGCAGCTCGATTCACCGGTACTCAAGTCACAATCGCTCAATCAACAGGGGTTCCACTTCCTATGGCTCTAGTTTGATCGGTTCCCGAAGCATCCACATGCTCGGTTGTTGATCGGGGCAGCAGGTGGCGGTGACGATGGCTGTTGAAAATCTTCGACATCCTCTGCATCTTCATCATCGACCTCACGCCGTCGTCGTTCCTCATCTTCCTTAGCCCTTCTCTCTCCTTCAGCAATAGCTTCTTATCGCGTGCGTTCTCGAAGGACTTTTCCGGTCATAAACACTTGGAACAAGGTTTGAGGTCCCTCTTCAAAGTCACTTTTAGGTTCAAAAGAACCACTCATTACTACGGATAGAGTAATTAGGCCTAATTGGAACCGGTCCGATTGATCGCGATAAAGCTGCGTCGGACTCGTCAAAATCTGAAGTAAGTTTTACGATTGCATCCGGTGATCGCGCTTCAACTGCAAGTGGCCATATTGCGAGCGGGATTGTTCAATTGAAGCTTGCAAGCAGAATCAGCCTCGAAGTTCAAAGACTCGAAGCGGATTGCGAAGCCGGGCTTGAAGTCGACGTTGAATGAAGAAGCCGTCGAACTCGCCGAGAAAGTCGCCAGGACCCCTACTTGGTGCGCCAAATGATGGTTCTTAGTCTCGGCACTAGAACTACCCGGTCTCTCACGAGCATGGAATTCGATGATGCAACACACGTAACACACAAGAACGCGAGGTTTTAGATAGGTTCGGGCCCCTCAATTGATAGTAATACCCTATGTCCCGTATATATCTAGGGAGACAGGGTTACATGCGGGGTCCTAATTGGTAACATAGATTACATACTCGAAGCTCTATCTCTAAGCTTTCCATATGGATTCGAGTCCTAACGGACTAATATTGCTCCTTTGCTTGTCGATCAAGCCATATTACATCGACCTTCATGTCCGCCTTGTTTTCATACCAATATATGAAACCTTCTATTATTCCATACTGGTCGGGCACCACTGCGTCGGCCCTCTCCTCCATTATTATCTTCATTAGTATGCCACCATATCTGTTATTATTCATTCCTTCGACAATTGTAGACCCATAAGGAAAGTATACGACAAATTTTCACCAGAATCATCAACGATATCATTGGTAGCAATAATAGGCTTAGCGGGAGCCTGCAAGACAGCGAGGAGATGAAACTCGAACCTTCCTTGTACACTATCGGAATGGTGTTCACCTTGTGGGTTGATTACGGCGAGGAGGGGACTTCTCAAAATCATCATCATCATTTATAGCAGCATTACTCGTGCGTGCATCCATCCTTTCACAATAGCTTGAAAAGAAAATTTATCGAGCAATACACTACAATTACTGAGGCAACTACCAAAATTACTGAAAGATCAAACTTACTAAGGCTGCCCAACATTATGCAACAACACAAAATGAAAGTGCTTATGTAGAAACAAAAGGCATGTTCTACATAGCTATACAGATTTAGAACAAATAACAAAATTTTCTATAAGTAATACATGACAAAATTTATTTTAATTTCATCTTTTTCAAAGACACATAAACCTATAGATTTTTCAAAACCACAAGTACATTTTAATACATGATAGGACAAAATTTTCTTCTATAACTATACATGATTCAACAATTTATGATACTTACCTTCAACATAGACATGTGACAACATTTTTCTATACGCACTACATCACAAAAAAATATATTTTGATGCTAACTTCTTCATAGACACATAACCCTACAGATTTTCAAAACCACATGTACATTTCAAGAGATGATACGATAAAAAAATTTCGAAAGTCAATACATATATATAGTACTGAAAAATTATGGATAACACATAATTTGGCCCTATTTTGGTTTTCATCATTTATATTTTTCATATTGTAGTGGAGATATGCTCTCTAAGATATATATATATATAGTACTGAAAAAATATTGATAACATATGAAATAGGAAAAATGAAAAGTGTAATAAGTGGAAAATTGAAATGTCATTTTGATCGTAGCCCGTGCAACCACGTGGGCAAAACAATCTAGTTCTCAAATAAGAAAAAATGTATCGAATGACACAATGCCATCCATTCATGACGATTTAGTTCCTAGGCTCGTGGGCCGACTCGAGCCTATCCGAGTTTCTTATGGAACCGAGCCAAGCTTGATTTTTGTCCCGTTTACTTACTCGGGCTGATCAAGCCGGACCGAGACACCTTGCTAGCGAGCTTTTCCGAGCCGAGCTATAACAAACCGAGGTGGCTCGTTATCCGGGCCTAATTGGCTGTAATTATGGCTTGCAATTCTACGGTACCAAAAGTGGAACCACGACATGACTATAAGATTAAGCAAAAACATCAAAACACTACAAGATATGAGATTGATTAAACTTTTAGAGCCAAATCTTTTTTTTCTTTCTTTAAATGAGATAACCAAAACTTCTACGGACTCTCCGGGATGAGGCGGAATGGAAAAGCCTTCTCGTTGAGCGATCTCATCACGCACTTCATGTGCCGGAGATGGCCGAGGTGAAGATTGGGGCTCGATAGATAAGCCACGATCATCCTCTTCTCCATGAGTGGGAGCATGCCGAGGTGAAACTAGCGGTTGGAGACATAAGTCTTGAGAGACCTGTTGCGAATCTTGCACTATATGAATAGTGATCTCTCGTCGCGGCAAAGGACGAATTGATTAATAGCATCCTCAAGTGTGTCAATCCCGTCATCCTCATTGGGATAATCGAGGTCGCACGAGAGATAGTTGTCATGGACCTTGATTATTTGAACCCTAGCACACTCCCGAGGGATGCGTACATCGCTAAATGTACGTTCGGGAATAGCAATGCCCTTGGCGACCTTGACGAATGTCTTCCTCGCTTGCAAGCGCCATGTGTAGCGAGCAAGGTGTATTCTCGATGATGTCATCCATTGGTTACAGCTGGTTCCAAAAAGCCAAACGAGAGGAGTGAGGTTTTCAAGAACTTGATGTTTATTTTTGTCCGGACCAAGTAACCACAATCATTACGCCAAGGTGCGTTGACTCCCTCGAGCTCCATTGGTGCCCCATCCTTGTCTAAGGTCATTACGAGGCGAATTTTAGTATTGAGCTTGTTCGTATTCCTTCGCCCTCTCCTTCGATTTTGTAAGCTTGATGAGGTGGGAGGGGGCAGATCCTCCGGTTCTAACATATCCGTCCTTTCTACGAAGAGGCGTCGAGCACTACGACGAGGGAGAGCAACCTCATCGTCTAGATTGTAATCCGGATCCGGCACCTCATGCCGCTGTGTAACAACCCTAACAGATAAAAGTGCATCTAAGGTCATTCATGATCATGTCATCATGTGCATTGAGAAAATATTTAATTTTGTGTTAAGAAATTTCACATAAAATATCAATTTAACCTAAGTTAAATTAAGATCTTAAAAAGGAATTTAAATAAAAGCAAATTATGGTGTTTAACATTTTTCTGTTGATTAAACATGAATGTAAAAGATTTATGAATTTGCTATGCAGTTATTTTTATTTTGTAAAAATGGCTACAAGAAATAATGAAAGCTTCTCTTTTTAATTAAACTTAAATTTTTAATCCAAAATTTATTTAGAATTTGAACTTCGGCCAATAAGGAAAAAGATTTAAAATGTTTTCAATTGCATCCCTGATTTTTCGCGGAATTTTTAGAGGTCCGGAAAGAGGTTTTCTGAATAGTTCTTTTGTCGGGGGCATTTTTGTAAAATGGCCGATGCCCCACCTGTCATTCTCTTTCTTCTTCCTCTCTCTCACGTAACCGCCTCACCCCGCCGCCTACCGGGCCACCGCGGCAGCTCCCGGCCTCGCGCCTCCCTCTGCTCGGCGCCACAAAGCTGCCCACCCCGCCACCTCACCCCTCCGCCCCGTTGGGGATAAAAGGGCAGGCTCGCGTTCGTCTCTCTCTCTCTCTCTCTCTCTCCCAACTCGCACCGAAGCACCGCCGCCCGTCCACCCTTCCGTTCCTCGCCGCCCGGCCGCCTCCGGTCGTCTCCGCATGAGCCGCCACCCCCAAACGATGCGCGTTCCTCTCCCGAAGCTCACCATGGCGTCCAATCAAGCTCCCCGCACTAGAGCCCAAGATCAAAGCAAATTTCTCATGAACGGTCACCACCGTCGGCCATCGCCATTTCTTCGATTCCTCCCACTCGGTGCATCTTTTGCTGTGATTTTTGATCACCATGGTGCGCCATCTATTCCTCTATCCTTTGGAACACTCACCATCACTTTTCCCTGCAGGACCACCGGCAATTTCGCCATCCTCCACAAACTCGGACCACCGCCGGCTCCACCTCGCCGGTGAAGTCCATCCTCCGGCCATCCCATAGGTAAATCATCACCGTGCCGCTCTTGCTCATGTCTCGTAGATGCTTCCAACAATTTTTCCCCTAATTTTGTGCACCACGGCGGCCGCTAGATCTCGCCGGAGCCGTGCGCGAGCCGTTGCTCGCCGCCGGCATCCTTCCCGGCCGTCTCCGCCACCGTGGTCTCAACTTCGCGTTTCCCCGTGTCACGCCGAGTCGCCGAGCCGAGTCGCCACAGCTGCGTCGCCGGCCGCTTCCCTTCCTCCCGCGCAACTCCGGCACGGCCGCCGCCACCTCCGGCCGTCGTGGCCATGGCCGCTGTGTCCCTCGGCGTCCGGGCCGCGCGCGGCTACTTGGGCCGGGTTGGGTCGGCTGGGCCGCTACGGTGCCGGATGGGCCTGGCCTCTTTTGGCCCAATGGCGCCTTAATTCTTTTTGCGGATTTATTCATTTTCAGATTTTATTCAAACTTCAAATATTCATAGAAAATTCCACAAAAATCAGAAAAATGCCAAACAAAGTTCATTATACTCATAAAATTATTTCCTATTTAGTTATGTATTCAAATGCCTATTTTGAGAAATTATAATTTCATAGTTTAATTAATTGCATTCTTTTAATGAAGATAATCTATAATTTTATGTTAATTATTATTTGATTTTGACAAATGAATTTCTTTAAATATTAGAGATATCTGCACACGAAAGTGTTTATGAAAATTGTTTTCCAAAATTAAACTTAAACCCTATCATTGTATGTGATCCCCAAATTATTATCTTATGTATTATCACATGTCACTAAATAATTATTAATTATTGATTAATAAGCATGATTAATTATTAACTAATGAACCTAAGTAATTATTAATTAATGAGCCTGATTAATTATTAATTATTGAACATGAGTAATTATTAATTAATGACCATGATTAAGCATTAATTAATGAGCATGATCAATTGTTAATTATTGAATAATGAACATGCTTAATTATAAATTGTTAATTAATGAACATGATTAATTCTTAATTAACGAACATGATTATTTATTAATTGTTAATTATTGAACATGCTTAACTATTAATTAATGAACATGATTAATTAGTAATTGTTCATTGTTAGTTGATGAACATGATTAAATTGTTAATTAGGAATTAAAGAACATATTTTGCATAATCATATCATGTACATTCATGCATGCATGGTTGTGATACGCGACGTATTGTTGGTCTAGGTCCTGGCGTGATCGAGGTTCCGTCCGAGGTCGAGGCGGAGAGGCGGGAATCTCGAAGTCGACCAACACAACGAGGAAACTAACCCCGACGTGAATCAAGGCAAGCCCCGGTGCATCCCACCTATGATTTTAAAGTCTTTTCTTTTATTACGAGTAATGAGTCGTGATTGTGGATTAGGTTATAGGAGTTGCTTGATACCCTAGATGCATGAGATATGTCTCCATTTGTTTATGCTATACTTGGTACAGGTAGCTCAATAGGGTTCGATAACCGCTAAGCTTAAGTCATAGGGAATCGGTAGAAGTCGGGTGGTGTCCTACACTACTCGCGAGATATAGGATAATGGCTGGTTCAATTTATTGCTAAAAGGAATGATAAGAGAAAGATGAGAGTGGAAGTGAAGAGGTTAATAAAGTCGAGACCGGACGGGCCCCGTAGGAGAAAGGGCAAGACGGAGATGAGGTCTTGCAAGGTGGTAGCCCCGTCCGTGTCGGTCAAGGACCGTACCGTTGTCGGCTTAGTTGAACAAGTTTGAACGTATCGTACTACATGCTGGTATCATGGGCCCAACAAGCTGATGTACCCTACCGCCCCGCAGATGTAGCGTAGCCAACTCTCTTTATCGGCTGTTAGTGAGAGGTTAGTCTCACGGGAGGGAAATGGGACGGTCACGAGGGCGATCGTGGAGTCGCCATATTCCCGGGGAGTTGGAAATGGCTAGTCTGCTGTCAGGTGCTAGCGGGAAAAGTTGTCGTATACGACCGGTGCGGTGCGTATACGTCGTGTAGTCGGGTTTTGCCAGCTGGTATAAATCGATTCCAATCGCTGTCCCTCGCAGTAATGAGTACCGCTTGTTTAGCTCGTCACATCGTAGTAATCAACTGAAAGATGAAGATGAGAGATGAAAGAATTGTTGGTCGCAAATGATCTTTTCTTGCAAACTTGATTGCAGTAGTTGTAGAATGCAAACGTTGGTTTCTAATTAACTTAATTGTGAGCTAAAACTTGAAAGTAAGGCTCAACCATTAGTGCTGTTTTCGCAACAGAGTCAACTCCACGACCATAAAGCCTTGCATACTAGGCGTCGGCCTTAGCGTGCCTATTGACGGGTCGATCTTGCTGAGTATTAGAATACTCGGGGTTTGCTCGTTATGTTTTCAGGACTCGAGTCGTACTTCCACGACTTGGACGATAGTTTCCGGAAGAGGAGCAGGTGTTCCGAGGATGGTTCCCTCCAATGGGAACGGATCCCGACGTCCTGAGCGAGGAGGATCGTGATGTACAACGGGCTCGGTATATCACGCTAGTGATCTTTTGTTGTAAAGAGAATAAGTTCCGCTGCAAGAATCGTAGTATTTAAACTTCGGTAACGTTTTATGCTTCCGCTGTACAATGTTTGTATTTCGAAAACCTGGTTGTATTATACCATGATGTATATATTCGGCTTGTTTGAGATGATGAACTGTTGTAACTCGACTCGTCGAGTGTCCCCCTGTACCGACTCTCGGGTGTCCCGGAGGGGATGTCACACGTTGCCTCTTAGCACACGGAGGATCTAGAGGGACGGTTCCTCGAATGATGTCTCTTCATCGGAACCGCCTTCACGTCCTTATGAAAACTGCAACAAATTCAGGCTTCCAGTTGGTTCCGCCCCTTTTCCTTCCTCCATTTTCTAGGGTTACGTATTTGGAACAACAAGATAATAAATATTGACAAAAATAGTCTATATGTTGGATTTGCACCATAAAATAGGCAGAAAATAGAAAAGTAAGTGAGAATTAATTTACAAATTCGAATAATTTACACTACATGGCATAAGAATAGGTATAGCATCAATAATATACGAGTAGACGAGGTAGACGAGGAAGATTGACATACAATGTAGAACACTTTCAATAGAACGGCAGGTGCATATTATGCAATGCATACCGCAAATTATACGACATCAAGGTAAATAGGTCAGGATACTTGGGTATCCCCGAGAAAATCAAATATAATGTGGCATACACATCACAAAGATGATATGGAGAATACCCAAGCATCCGACCATGTCTACCGAAGATCATATGAATTGCAGTAGGTGTTGCATTTTTTTGTACCTACCTTCCTAATGAAAGACACCCTACATTCTATATTCATCCCCCCATCTACCCCGTCTCCTATAAATATAGATGCTTATCCAAAAAGTCATCATCTGCAAAAAAGTTGCTCTCGGTGCAGGTTGCCGAATCAACCGCCTTCCAACGCTCTAAGGTCCTAGACTCGTATGTTCACATGTTTCCGACATCCGAGGATGTGGTCCATGCTTCCACACTCATCTCGGTTAGCACGCTTTCATCATCGAGCATTGCTACATAGCTAGATCAAGGATGTAGCATCCGAACTTTTTGCAAAATAGAGGAAGGAGAGAGAAATCGAGGAAAGTGTTAGAAATAGAGGAAAGAGGTTAAGAGGAGAGGAGAAAATACAGGAAATTGTGAGAAAATAGGGGAACTAGTCAGGAGAGAAGAAAATAGAGGAAATTGTTAGGAAATATGAGCATTGTCAATTAGCATTCAGAGTTAACATAGATGCACCAAATTCTACTATCTCACCATTCATATAACATAAATTCTACTATTGTACTTGTCATATTAGAAAAATAGCAAAACACCTCATATTAGAAAATAATAACAGCATTGCTACTTGTCATTTTCATATCATTAAAATTATTATGACAACAGTGCTATGGACATGGAAGATTAAACAAACTAGGCATGAAAAAACAGCTAGACAACCTCTTAGTTCTTAGTCGCTGTGTCATTTATTTGTTTATTTTATTTTATGTAGGTCCCACCTCTTAGTTCTTTTGGGATTTACAGATACACATCCAGAAATGGTGCATCAGATTGTTGGCCATGGGTGTTAATTTCATTTAGATGAGTACAGGCGTGGACTATGTTACTTGTCCTACAAAATATATGTAGTCATTTTCTCATTTAATTAATGTAAAACAGTCTAAATGGAACTTTTCTCCTTGTTACACAAATAATGTAAAGTGTACATGTTACCTTCAACATTTAACTATAAATGAAGGTTGCCAAACAAATTCAATCAAATGCTCTGTTGCAGGAAAAAAAAGGTGCGGCGCAAAAATAATAAAAAATGCACATGATGTACGGGGACCTAAATGGCATCCCAGTCTAAATTTTCTTTTAGATAATATGTACCTCTACAACATTACCCGAGTCTAAGTTAGGGAACTAAAATTGCAATTTGAGAATGTGATCTCTATCTAGCGCATAAGTGATCTCGACTATCACTTTTTTTAAATACTGATGACATAATACTAACTTTTCATCCGTAGAGAACATATTACACTAATTCACTTTACATATAGATGTAACAACCCTAAGAAATAAAAGTGCATCTCATGTCATTCATGATCATGTCATCATGTTGCATTTGTGAAACAATTAATTTTTGTGTTAAGAATGCACATAAAATATCAATTTAACCTAAGTTAAAGTAAGTTCTTAAAAAGAATTTAAATAAAAGTAAATTATGGTGTTTAACATTTTCTACTGATTAAAAATAAAAATAAAAGATTTATGGAGTTGCTCTGAAATTATTTCTTTTGTACAAATGTCTACAAGAAATAATTAAAGCTTTCCTTTTTAATTTAAACATGAATTTTTAGTCTGAAAAATATTCGGAATTTGAACTTGGACTTAAAAGGAACAATGTTTAAAATAATTTCATTAGCAACCCTGATTTTTTATAAATTTTTCTGAGCACGGGAAAGTGGTTTTTCAATTTAACGAAAGCCGGAGGGTGTTCTTGCAAAAATGCTAGGCTAGGGCCCGGCGCCGGCCTCTCTCTCTCTCTCTCTCCCGTGCTCGCCCTCTCGGCGCCGCCGTCGCCGTTGCCGTCCCGGCCGCGCGGCCATGCGCCACCCACGCAGCAGCTCGCTCGCCACGCAGCTGCTCGCTTCACCTCCTTTCCCCGCCGGATAAAAACCTTGCCGTGCCTATCCCTTCCCTCTCTCTCCCTCGGTTCTCTCCACCACCGCCATTGCCGCCCTCTCTGTTCTCGATGCCGGCAGGCCGTTCCAGCTTCTCTCCGTCCAACTTCCAAACTCAAACCACTTCGCAATCCTCCTCCGAAGGTCACCACGCCACCCAATCGCGTTGAGACGCCCGAGTTCCGTGACCAGACAAAATTTTCCCCGGACGAGCTCACCGTCGTTCCTCCGTCGTGTCTCCAAATTTGCGTTGCTTGGTCGGCCGTTGGTCCCCGTTTTTCTTTCAAATGGTGCGTAACTTGTTGCTCGTCGTCGCTGGCCACTCACCCTTGAGTTCTCTCCACCGGTCCGACGAGATTTCCCCATCTTCCCGGAGTTTCACGGTCGCCGTCCGCACTCCCACGGTGAGCACTACTCTCCGGTCACTTTCAAGGGGTCGCGACACCATGTCGTTGTTGCTCATGTGCCGTAGAAGCTCTCCGTCCTTTTTCCCCAAATTTTGAGCAACCACAGCGAGCCTTGGCCGTGCCGGAGCCTCTGCCATGGCCGCACCTCGCCGGCGGCAAGCTTCGGTCGAGCTCATGCGAGCTCGTCCTACCCACCGGGTTCGCCCGGTCGCGTAGTGTACTTAGGTAGTCTCGCGGCGAGGTTTGGCTCAACGCCGGCCGTCTCCGGCCACCGCGCCGCCATGAGCTCGCTGCCACGGTGATGCCACACCGTGGACCACACGCACGGGATCGCGTGTGGCCACGTGGGGATCACGTGTGGGTAACTCCGTGGCCCCGTGTGTGGCACGAAGCATTTCTAATTTTTGAAAATTCTTAGAAAATTAAACAAAAATCAGAAAAATGTGAAACCAATTTTCTTAGATTCATAAAATTATTCTCTATCTGTTTATGAAATAAAATATCTATTTTGAGCAATTTCATTTCATAAGTATTAATTAATTACCTTCTTTGATTAATAGAAGTTATTATTTTATGCTAATTAAATATTTAATTTAAGAAAAAAATTTATTTAAATGAAGGAGATACTGTAGACGAAAGTGCTTATAAAAAAATGTTTCCCAATATTAAACATAAACACCGTCATTTCATGTGATCCTAGTTTATTACTTTATGTGTTAGTGCATATCATTAATTAATTATTAATTGTTAATTAATGAACGTGTCGATAAAATCATTGCACATCCTATCATATACATTCATGCACGCATGGTTGTGATTCGCGACGTATTGTTGGTCGACCTAGGTCCTGACGTGATCGAAGTCCTGTCCGAGGTCGAGACAGGAGAGGGGAACATCGAAGTCGACCCGAACACCGAGGAAGCTAACACCGACGTGAATCAAGGCAAGCCCCGATGCATCCTACCTATGTTTTAAATATTTTATTTTATCACGCTAGTTAAGTTATGTTTGTGCATTAGGTGTTAGGAAATGATTGACACTCTAGATGCATGAGATAGGTTTCCGTTTGTTTATACTATACTTGGTACGGGTAGCTCAATAGAAGCTAGGCTTAATTCATAGTCACAACGGTAGATGTTTTAGATGATCTTAAAGCATGGAGGCTTTAAGTTTTTGATGTGTTGTCGTTAATTTAAAGGAGAGTGTTAATGAAGTTGAGACCGGACGGGCCATGTAGGAGAAAGGGAAAGACGGAGTGAGGTCTTGCAAGGTGGTAGCGCCGTCTATGTCGGTCAAGGACCGTACCGTTGTCGGCTTGGTTGAACAAGTTTGAACGTACCGTACTACATGCTTGGTGTCCTGGGCCCGAGCAAGCTGATGTACCCTACCGCCCCGGAGAAGTAGCGTAGCCAACTCTCTTTGCTGGCTGTTAGTGAGATTGGAGTCTCACGGGAGGGAAATGGGTCGTCCACGGAAAAAGTCGTGGAGTCGCCATATTCCCGGGGAGTTTGGAAACGGCTAGTCTTTTGCCAGGTGCTAGCGGGAAAAGTTGTCGTATACGACCGATGTGGTGCGTATACGTCGTGTAGTCGGGTTTTCCCAGCTGGTAATGAGTACCGCTTGTTTAGCTCGTCACATCGTAGTTAATCAAGCTGAAAGATGAGGATGAGAGATGAAAGAACTATTTGCTCGAATATGATCTTTTCTTGCAAACTTGATTGCTAGCTGTAGACTGCAAAACTTTGGATTCTAATACACTTAACTTTGAGCTAAAACTTGAAAGTAAGGATCCACCATTAGTATTGTTTTGGCAAAGGAGTAAACCCCACGGCCAAAAGCCTTTGCATACTAGGCGTCGGCCTTAGCGTGCTCGTTGACGGCTCGGTCTTGCTGAGTATTTGAATACTCGGGATTTGTTCGTTATGTTTCGGGACATGAGTTGTACTTCCACGACTTATACGGTAGCTTTCCGGAAGAGGAGCAATGTCCCGAGGGAGGTTCCCTCCAATGGGAACGAATCCCGACGCCGTGAAGGAGAAGGACCGTGGTGTACGACGGGCTCGAGTACATCATGATAAACGTTTTAGAAGTATTTTGTTGTACAAAGACTAAGTTTCCGCTGCAAGACTCGTAGGGTTTTAAACTTCAATAATGTATTACACTTCCGCTGTACGATGTCTTGTAGTACTTTAATAGGTTGTTCTTTCGTTTTCGTTTACGTGGGAAGAAGTGTTTAACCGGTTTAAACATGTTCCCTGGAGATGCCGATGACGCGCGTTAGGAAGCGTGTTCGGGAGGAGGCGGACAACCGGGCTGCACGAGTCACCGAGCTGGAGCGAGAGGATCCACCACCCGGAGGCGCAGGTGCGAGTCGGGACCGTCGGATCGGCGCTTGGAAGAATCGCTTCCGAGTGGACTGCCGGGAGATCCGGAGGTCTCACGCCCGGATCGCCGAGCTAGAGGAGCAGCTAGTGGAGGTCACCTAGGACCGTGACGGGTTTCACGGGATGTCCATCGCCTTGGACGAGCAGCTGGTCACGGTTACAGCCCGGCGTGACGCCGCTCGCGACGCGAGACGAGGCACGCGTGGTAGAGCTAGCAGGAGTGACCGCACAGCGTAACCACGGCTGTGGAGACCCCGATTGAGATCGAGAACCGGATGCAGCAGCTCGAGGAGTTGTACGACGGATCGGCCGAGGCGCACCACGCACTTGTTGCTTGACCACAATGTGTTGTTCGGGCAGTTCCAGCAGCTACAGCAGCAGCACCAGGGTCCACCCGACGACGCCGAGGAGATCTGCGGGTGTGGACTACGAGCCACCACCGACACCACCGAGAGGAGGACGCCGAGTCGGACGCCGACAGCCACGCGCCGCCGGCTTAGCCGGTGTTAGCATAGTGCTGATGTAGGATAGTA
Organism: Chloris gayana; assembly: GCA_031894775.1. Taxonomy (NCBI): domain Eukaryota; kingdom Viridiplantae; phylum Streptophyta; class Magnoliopsida; order Poales; family Poaceae; genus Chloris; species Chloris gayana. Next base: position 39,175 of record JAUNZO010004824.1, on the reverse strand, counting down.
GGCAGGAGTAGGTTGGTAACCATATTTTGCTGACGTAGGCCGGACTGTAGTATACGGTAGTAGCGAGATGATGGTAATGTGGCAGTGTACGGGAAAGTTGGGTCAGATGTGTACAAACAAATAATGTATGAAGGAAATGTGGTAGTGCATAATATATCTATGCAGTTGTTAGTATAGTATAAAAGAGTTTGCTGAAATACTAGATTGGTTTCTGCCTGTGTTTGATATGCTTAATTCTCCACGAGAAATGGATAGCACAAGTAACGTCATTAGTGACGTGAGAGGATGAAGGGAGGATGTTCGTATAGCGAAGTTGGAGAGACAGCTGCAGGAAAAGGAGGAGTTGTTAGCAATTAGAGAGGCGCAGTTGTTAAATAAGGAGGAGCATATTCAATTCAAGGATCAACAACCGGCAACCGCAAACGCCACGATTCATCGGTTAGAGCAAGATTTACTCCAAGCACACAATGCGCTACTGAATGAAGTAATTGGACAGCAACCTCCTGGGAATGAACCGAAGTGCGAGGAGAACCCCGTAGCGGATGAATCGAAGAAGATGAAGAAGAGGATCCTGAAGAAATAATGGACGTGGACTCGATAATAGACTTTACGGAGATTCCACGACTAGAGGACGTAGAATCCGAGACAGGAAGTTCCAAGAGCCGGGAAGTGACGTCCGAGATTCGCGAAGAAGAATAGAGCAGTAGCTAGTAACGAGTGAGGAAGCTAGTATGTAATATAGATACAAGTTAAATAACGAGCGTGGTGTGACCATGCACGAGTGTCGCAATAAGGATCGTTGTAAATTGGATGTATGGATATGTGCTTGATGGATTTGGTGGCTGTTATAATTAGACTGTTGTTGCATGCAAGATTATTTTGGAAATCTCTCATTCATGTATTTCCGTTCCTTCCATAATTATGTTGGAATTGAGATGTCTAACGTAAATTTTTTTGGACAGAATGGTTGGAACAAGGAGATGTGATGAGCCGGAAAGTTCTCGGCGAGGGCGGAAACACCACCACCACCCCCAACATTAGCACGAGCCATCGCAGCTGTGCTGGATTCTCGCGCGGAACAGCGAGAATGATTGGAGCAGCTAGTCCGGATCACCGCTCCACGGGGAGGTCACCAAGGTCAAAATGCACCGAGAGGAAAGGGTGACTTTCTCGGATTTCTTATCGGTTTGCCCCCGGTCTTCTCGGATGCGGGTGAACCATTGGAGGCTGATCATTGGCTCCGGACCATCGAATCGAAGCTGGAGTTGTTTCCGTGTACTGATCACCGGAAGACTCTCTTCGCTTCCCAGCAAGTCCAAGGGTTTGTCTGGAGCATGGTGGGCCAATTACAAGGCGATGTTTCCTCCGGGACATCGGATTTCATGGACCGAGTTTACCAAAGCTTTCGGGGAACATCATATTCCGGAAGGGTTGATGAACCGAGAAGAGGAAAGAATTTCTATCGCTGAAGCAGGGTGACATGACTGTGCATACCTACTCTAAGGTATTCAACCGTCTTGCTCAATATGCACCCGAGCATGTGGACACCGATGCCAAGAAGAAGAATCTATTCAAGGAAGGGCTGAGCACCAAGATGCGATCACGGCTTGTGCTGAATAAGACAGATAGCTTCAACGATTTTGTAAGTGACGCTATCTCTTTGGAAGATTCTATCCGCCTTCATCAAGCGGAGAAGAGCAAGAAGAGGCCAGCAGCTGGACAGGGAAGTGGCGGACCATCGAAGTACCGGCTGGTATACACCGCACCGTCGGGTCGGCGATACCAGCATATGCCTTCTCGCCAAAATAATTGTCGGCCGTCTCAGCAGTCACAGCAATATCAGCAGCAGAGGTCGAATCAATATCGTCCGCCTTATCAGCAGCAGAATGCTCGGAATTCTCGACCAGTGAATCCAGCACCTCGGCGAGAATGGACCGCCCTGTTTCAATTGTGGCCGTCCAGGACATTTCTACCGCACTTGTCCATATCCACAGAAAGCTTCTTATGCCCCACGACCGCAAGGACAACCGCAGAAGCAGCCGAGGACGCAAGCCAAGAATACTCAAGTGAAAACTGGTCGTGCAAACTTTACGACGGCGGAGGAATTACCGGAGGGAGGACAAATCCTAGCGGGTATGTTTTCTATCGCTGATCATCCTGCTATGGTTTTATTTGATTCGGGATCCACACATAATTTCATCGACAAGTCATATGTTGCAAAGCATCGCATCATGCCATCCAAGTTGCTATGTGCACATCTTATTTCAACACACAGGGGTAAAATCCTTACAAACGAAGCAGCTGCTAATATGCCATTAAAACTGGGTAGCAAAGTTTATTCCACTTCATTAATCATATTGGATGGGCAAGGGTTAGATGCAATTATTGGCATGCAATGGATGGATTTCCATATGGCAAGTACTGGATATAGCATCTCGAGTCGTATATTTGAACTCACCTGTTCATGATCGAGATTGCTTACTTTTAATTCTTCCCAGGACTATTCTGCCAATGGTTAATAAGATTATAAGTAAAAGTCCGGAAGATATACCAGTAGTCCGTGAGTACCCGGATGTCTTTCCGGACGACTTACCGGGACTACCGCCGAGATCGAGCGGTAGAGTTTAAGATAGAGTTACAACCTGGAACAACACCTATATCAAGGAGACCGTATCGGATGCCACCAAATGAGCTAGCAGAGTTAAAGGTGCAATTAAAGGAGTTATTGGACAAGGGATATATTTGCCCAAGTTCGTCACCATGGGGATGCCCAGCCTTGTTTGTGAAGAAAACGGACAAGACATTAAGGCTATGTGTGGATTATAGGCCTTTGAATTCGAGTTACTATCAAGAACAAGTACCCTCTCCCGAGGATTGATATCTTGTTTGATCAATTGATGGGACCCAAGGTCTTCTCTAAGATAGATCTTCGCTCGGGATATCATCGGATTAAGGTAAGAGCTGAAGATATACCGAAGAGAGCATTTTCTACCGGGTATGGACTTTATGAATACTTGGTGATGTCTTTTGGATTGACCAATGCACCGGCACACTTCATGTACCTCATGAACTCAATATTCGTGCTAGAGCTGGACAAGTTTGTCGAGGTATTTATAGACGACATCTTGATCTATTCCAAGTCGGAAGAGAAACATGCCAACCACTTAAGGATTGTGTTGCAACGCCTCGGGGATCATCGGCTATATGCCAAGTTTAGTAAGTGTGAGTTTTGGTTAAAGGAAGTGTCGTTCCTTGGGCACGTGATATCGGCGAAGGAGTGGCCGTGGACCCAAGCAAAGTTCAAGAAGTGTTGGATTGGAAGTCACCGAAGTCGGTCTCACAAATCGGGAGTTTCTTAGGACTGGTTGGTTACTACGGAAGATTTATTCTAAACTTCTCAAAAATTGCCAAGCCAATGACCAAATTGTTGGAAAAAGATAAGAAGTATGAATGGAGTAAGGATTGCGAGGAAGCTTTCCAGACGTTGAAGAAGTTGTCGACAACGGCACCGAGTACTCGCTCAGCCGGATCCGACAAAGCCTTTTGATGTGTATTGTGATGCATCGGGAACGGGACTCGGATGTGTTCTAATGTAGGAAGGTCGGGTGATTGCCTATGCCTCTTGACAACTTAAGCTTCATGAGGAACACTATCCCACGCATGACCTGGAATTAGCCGCGGTGGTTCTTGCATTGAAGAGTTGGAGGCACTACCTCTTGGGAAATTTGGTACATTTATATACCGATCACAAGAGCCTTAAGTACATCTTCACTCAAGCAGATCTGAATATGCGTCAACGATGATGGCTAGAGTTAATAAAGGATTTTGAGCTTGAGATCCACTAGCACCCGGGCAAAGCAAATGTAGTAGATGATGCTTTGAGTCAAAAGGTTCATTGCAACAACCTCATGGCTCAACTCTTGATTCAAGCACCTCCACAGGAATGTGATGACCCTAATCTCCGGATTCTTCCGTATGGAGCATTGACTAATTTGGCTCTTATCCCTACCATTCGTGAAGAAGTGGTAGCAACTCAACGGAAAAGAGCTGGTATGGAACATATTCGAAGACGACTCAAGAAGGGTGAAGTTAAATGTTTCAGAGAAGATGATGAAGAAGTTATTTGGTTCAAGAATCGACTAGTAGTACCTAAGAACCTGGAACTTCGCAAGAAGATAATGGAGGAAGCCCATACGTCCAAGTATTCTATTCATCCTGGAACCAACAAGATGTATCAAGATCCGAAGCAAAGATTTTGGTGGACACGCATGAAGCGGGAAATAGCCAAGTATGTTAATGAGTGTGATGTACGTCGACGAGTCAAAGCAGAACACTTAAAGCAAGAAGGTCCATTGCAACCCTTAAGTATTCCTGAATGGAAGTGGGAAGATATCGGCATGGATTTTATCATTGGGTTACCATTAACCCCACGAAAACACGATTCCATCCGGGTTATTGTAGACAGATTGACTAAATCAGCTCACTTCATACCGGTACATACTCGGTACACCGTCGAGAAATATGCGAGCCATACATCGCTCGCATTCTCTATCTGCATGGAGTGCCGAAGACCATTATCTCGGATCGAGGAACGCGGTTTGTCTCCAGATTTTGGGAGCGATTACATGAGTCATTGGGAACAAGACTGATTCGGAGCTCGGCTTATCATCCTCAAACGGATGGACACACCGAAAGGATCAATCGATATCTCGAGGATATGCTTCGAGCATGTGTCCTAACATATGGCAAGGATTGGGAGAAATGTTTACCGCTGGCGAGTTCTCATACAACAACAGCTACCAAGAGAGTGTCGGAATGTCACCATTCCAAGCCCTATATAGAAAGAGTAATCTTCGGACCGACTTGGTAAAAGATGCGAGAGGAGCAAGTACGTCTCATTCAACGGAACCTCAAGCGAGCTAAATCTCGACGGATCAGCTATGCCGCTAAAAGACGCCGAGAGCTAGTATTCAAGGTTGGAGATCAAGTTTATCTCCGAGTATCTCCTACCAAAGCTGTTCCACGGTTTGGAATTAAAGGCAAGTTAGCTCCATGATACATCGGACCTTTTCCAATCGAAGAAAGATGTGGAGCCGTGGCATATCGTTTGGAATAGCCAGCACATTTATCGGGAATCCATAATGTGTTCCACGTGTCGCAACTAAAGAAGTGTCCGAAACCACCGGTAGACATACCGACAGCGGATCTGGAACGATTACTGACCAGACTTGACATATGACGAACATCCAATCAAAGTTCTCGACACCAAGGATCGAGTGACTCAACATCGAACCATCAAGTTCTACAAGATTGTGTGGAGCAATCACTCGGAAGGTGAAGCTACTTGGGAACAAGAAGAGTTTCTTCGATCCAACTACCCAGAGTTCTTTAGTGCCCTCATTTTAGTCGTTCCGATTGTGAATCTCGGGCGAGATTCCTGTAAGGGGGAGGGCTGTAACAAACCTAAGAAATAAAAGTGCATCTCATGTCATTCATGATCATGTCATCATGTTTCATTTGTGAAACAATTAATTTTTGTGTTAAGAATGCACATAAAATATCAATTCCTAAGTTAAAGTAAGTTCTTAAAAAGAATTTAAATAAAAGTAAATTATGGTGTTTAACATTTTCTACTGATTAAACAAAAAAATAAAAGATTTATGGAGTTGCTCTGAAATTATTTCTTTTGTACAAATGTCTACAAGAAATAATTAAAGCTTTCAATTTTAATTTAAACATGAATGTTTAATCTGAAAAATATTCGGAATTTGAACTTGGACTTAAAAGGAAAAGTGTTTGAAATAATTTCATTAGCGACCCTGATTTTTTATAAATTTTTCCGAGCACGGGAAAGTGCTTTTTCAATTTAACGAATGTCGGAGGGTGGTTTTTGCAAAAATGCCGGGCCGGGGCCCATCGCCGACTTCTATCTCTCTCTCTCTCTCTCTCTCTGCGCTCGCCCTCTCGGCGCCGCTCGCCGCCGTTGCCGTCCCGGCCGCGCGGCCACGTGCCCCACGTAGCAGCTCGCTTGCCACGCAGCTGCTCGCTTCGGCTCCTTTCCCGGCGGGATAAAAATCCTGCCGTGCCTATCCCTTCCCTCTCTCTCCCTCGGTTCTCTCCACCACCGCCATTGCCTCCTCTCTCGTTCTCGATGCCGGCAGGCCGTCCCGAGCTTCTCTCCGTCCAACTTCCAAACTCAAACCACGTCGCAATCCTCCTCCGAAGGTCACCACGCCACCCAATCGCGTTGAGACGCCCCGAGTTTCGTGACCGACGAAATTTTCCCCGGACGAGCTCACCGTCGTTCCTCCGCCGTGTCTCCAAATTCGCGTTGCTTGGTCAGCCGTTGGTCCCCGTTTTTCTTTGAAATGTTGCGTAACTTGTTGCTCGTCGTCTCCGGCCACTCACCCTTAAGTTCTCTCGACAGGGCCGGCGAGATTTCCCCATCTTCCCGGAGTTTCACTCGCCGCCGTCCGCACTCCCACGGTGAGCACTACTCTCCGGTCACTTTCAAGTGCTCGCGACACCCGAGTGCTAGACAAGAGGCCTGCAATAGCGGGCGTTTTGGCCCTGCAATAGCGGCCATTCCAGGCGCTATTACGCACACGTTATTGCAGGGTCGGACCAACAATAGCGCCCACGACCGCCCGCTATTGCTGGAAACCCTGCAATAGCGGGCAGGATGATGTCACTGCCCGCTATTGCGAGGCAACCCATCAATAGCGGGCAGATGACATCATCATGACCCCTATTGCAGGGTTTCCCTACAATAGCGGTCATATGACATCACGGAGGCCGATATTGCTGTGTGACCCTTCAATAACGGGCGAGATGACATCACCGTGCCCGATTTTGCTTGTGGTTTTGCCAATATCGTGCACGATGATGTCATCTGCCCGATATTGCTGGCCTAGACAACAATATCGTCTAGTGACATCATCGTGTCCGATATTACGAGCATTTTTCGAACTGAAACAATTATTGCTATTTGTTTTATTTTCCAGGTGAAAAATTCAAATATTTTTACAGAACTGAAAATACATTCACACTATATATACGGAAGACCATAGAAATAATCATTAAAGCATTTATATGTATATACGACATAGTTGTCATCCATTTTACAATATCCACATACATATACATCATGTTTCTAATACACAATATTCATCCATCAAAACACAACTAAATTACAATTTATCCGGCCACTTCGGCTCTAGTGCCTTCAATCTCTGCTCCTCTGTCTTTGAATTTTGCACAATTGCATCTTGGTGGCCCTTTTGACCGCTGTAGCTATACAAGTCTTCATGCATTGCAACATCACTTAGAGGATGAAAATACTTGTCTCTTTCATTACAGAACTCACGAATCATGAAGCGGAGGAGTTTGGCTGCAATGAGCTCGAGCGTGCTTTCTTCTAAGTAGGAACCTGTTTTTGGCTTTTCATAGCGTTGCTGCCACAAATAAATTATGGAATTAATACATGTTTGTTAAATAATATAAAACTAATATACTAATGCAAGAAAAGACACACTAAATACTTATATCTTTCCATGGGGCCGGTTCTTCGGTAGGGAATGTAGTATATTCCCCATTTTCGACGCTTATGTATTTGCACACATAGTAGCCACAGGTCACGGTCCCAGGATGCTGTTTTGAACACTTTACAAAACAAAGAAATGGTTAAGTTACTTTACAAATAGAGACATTAATTAATTGAATAAAAGAAATAACCATGATATGAGATAATAATACCGGATAATGCGTTTTGTATCCAAGGTTAGTCCGTTTGGGATGAGGGTCACCACCAAGCTCGAGATAGTATTTATAGGCATCAAATGAGCAACGAGCACAATGCAATCTATAAAAAATGATAGTTCATTGAATATCTGAAATTACCTATTAAGGGTGTCCATGAAATCCTTGTACCTCTTAGGATCATAATCCAAAGAGTCAAACACCCAAACTCCCGCGAGTTTCGGATGTATCATGAAAGCAATCCAATGGTCACTATAAAATATGTCATTATGTCATTATCTAAGTGAAATAATGATTTGCACAAGAAGTAGCGAGGTTACGAAAACTTACTCAAAGTTATATGGAGCCATAATGCATCGTCTCTCTCTCCATTCGTACATGCATCTCCCAATGTAGGTTGCTATACATCTCCTTGCATCCTTAACCGCTTGGACATGTACTTGTTGCCTTCTGGCCTTGGTCACCTTCTTTTCAACCAACGAGGGGATGATTATCGATAATCTTTGGATTCATAGCGCTTTGGCTAATGGCGGTTGGGTTTAGATATCCGACTTCATTTGAGGCACCGGAGTGATGACACATTCTAAGCGATGAAAAAGGCTAGTCGGTTGAATTCATGTGCCATTTGCTTGGAAATATAATAAAGGTCGAAAACACTTACGGGCATGATGGTAACGTTAGTGGCATCCATGGGTTGGAGACGGTACAGAGCATGGATCTCCTCAAAAGGCACATTTAAGTCAAAATATCCCTCTTGTCCAAAAACCTCTCCGGGGATCCTTGCCGCGATAACTTGGACACCCTTGCTACATGTATTTAAGTACCATGGATGAAAGTACTTAAATATCCATGGCTTCTTTTTCAATACATCTGCTGGTAGTAGTGGCATGCCATGCTTATAGGTAGGGAAGTCTTCTTGTGTGAGATCCCAACCTCCTTCAGGGACGCCGGGAGGCGAACGAGAACATGTGGGACCACTTCCTTATTCTCGCTCCTATATGCTGCCACCACGCCTTTATGCCATGTTGCGACTGCATGCCAAGTCGTTAATATATCGGTAACTATATACATAGTCGTGAATTCATAAGTACTACAAAAGTGTACTTACTTATTTCCGCGCTAGATAACTCCTTCCTCGGAGGCGGAGGTGGAACAGGCTCGATCAAAGGTTCATTGTTATTAGGCGGGGTGGACAAGCTACGAATCGCCCTAGCCCCTTTGTCACGTGGTGTCGGCTGGAGCCGGAGTCGATGTTGTTCGAAGGAGAGCTGCCTCATTCCCAACATCCGGACGAGGAGGCGTGGAGAAGCCATGTTCCGGAGGGATCTGGTCCTCATGCGTCGGAGAAGGCCGAGGTGAAGGTAGTGGCTCAAAAGAAATCTCGGGGTCAATCGGTGCTTCTTGGGTAGGAGGAGGCGTAGGTGCGAGGCGAAGAATGCGCTACAAGAACGACGATCTCGCGTCGAAGCGAAAGGATGATATGATTAATCGCATCCTCGAGTGTCTCAATACCATCATCCTCCTCCGGATAATCAAGGTCGCAAGCAAGATAGTTGTCCTGAACCTTGATAACTTGGACTCTAGCACACTCCTGCGGAATTGGTACATCGACATCGTTAAATGTACGTCCGGGGATCGCAATGCCCTCTGCTACCTTGACGGTCTTCCCTCTCTTGCTCGAGCGTCATGTGCAGCTCACAAGGTGTATTCTCCGTAATGTCATCCACAGGGTACCTGGTGGCATCGAGCGCAGAGCCATGACTGCTTGGAGGCCGAGCATACGGACTTGGGTTGTCAATGTTGAGTTGAAATTCCGGTACCACAATAGGTTGCATGACGACTTGAGGATTATTCTTCATGAATTCGTAGAAGTTTTTACCCACCATTCATGATCGATACCCTGTTGCTCTTGTGTCCCACACCTACTACATTCTTCACTCGTGGCAGCGAGACAACACTTCTTTCAATCGTGCCGGTGAAGAGACCCCTCTTGTATGACCCCGATGTTCATCGGTCCCGATGGAAACGATCCAACTCATCTATCCGTGGATTGAGAGTACCTTCCTTCTGTTGGGTGGCTACTTGCTTTGCTTTTTGCAAGACTTCGGTAATCCCAGAGCTTTTCGACACCAGCTGCCCATCAGCGGTGGACTTTGAACGCCCAAGCACCCAATTTCGGGTTCGTTCACTGCATCCTTCTAACGGGTCCGGGATTCCAGCTTGTCGGCGTTGTTCTTCCATACTCCTCCATTTCTTCACTTTAGCCTTGTATCCTCCTGGTCCCAGATTAGGACGCAACTTGTTCTTTCTACTCAAGCTTTGGAAAATCTCGCTCTTCTTTTTAGCATCGTCGGAGGAGACTTTCTCAAAGAACGAGTTCCAATCATTAGGCGTGATAAACCGTACTTCGGAACGGTGTGAGACCCTTCCGGACAAACTTCGTATTAAGGGTTCTCCTGAATGTCCTTAGGCACCTCCCCATGGTTTTCGGAGTAGCATTTTTGGCCCGCTCGGAGACTTCGGGTGGAAAAATGTAGGTTCTACTCAAGTTCTCCCATAACGTGTCCTTTTCACTCGGTTGGCACGTCAAGCCAGCTGTCGTACTTAATGTTGATTGCGGTTCGGACTAATACACCGCAATCATTGCGCCGGTTCGCGTTGACGCCTTGAGGCTCAACCGGAGCCCCATCCTTGTCTATTGCCGTAATAGCTTGAACGGCGGTATGCAGCTTGTTTGTATTTCTTTGCCCTTTGTTCCGTCTTTCTATAGTGGACGCTGTTGCAGCAGCGGCCTCGACAACGTGGGAGGAGCATCTTCAAGAAATAAGCGTCGAGCACTACGACGTGTTTCAACAACCTATTGAAAATATAGTTGGAGGACGTTTTAATTAAACAATTATTATTGTCGATGAAATATGATTTTGAAGATGCGATACCTCATCATCTAAGTCATCGTTTGGGTTGTAATCAGGGTCAGGTTGCTCATCCCGTTGCCTTTTACCGCAAGGAATCTCGAGAGGAGAAGGTTCCTCAAACGATGTTGAATGATCGGAACCGTTAGCTGATTCATGCGCCGACATAGGGCTCTAAACAGGTTCAGCTTCTTTGCCTTGATCCATTGTTAAGCTTGCTAAAAGAAAAAAAAATACGCATATTGTTAAGCTTCTTTATGTTGATAACACGTAAGAATATCGCTACAATAGTGTTTAAAAAGGCCGTCAATTAACAGCTCTCACTATTTATAAAGGCCATCAATTATTGGTAGAGACAATTAAAAAAAAAAAGAAAGAAGGGATAGCATCGGAATCATATAGTAGAGGAGGTAGACGAGATAGAAGGACATACGATGTAGAACAGTTTTATAAGAAAGGCAGGTGCACACTATCCAATGCATACCATAATTTATACGACCTCGAGGTAAATAGGTCACGACACTTGGGTATCCTCCGGAAAATCAAATATAATGTGCCACACACATCACAAAGATAATCCGGAGAATACCCAAGCATCCGACCATGTCTACCTAAGGTCGTACGAGTTGCGGTATGTCTTGCATTTTATTGTACGAACCTTCCTAATGAAAGACACCCTACATTCTACATTCTTCCACCCCATCTACCTCGTCTCCTATTAAAAGTCATCATCTACCGGAAAGATGCTTTCGGTGCGGGTTGCCGAATCAACGGCCATCCAACGCTATCATTAAGTTCATCGACTCGTATGGCAACTTGTTTCCAACATCCGAGGATGCGGTCCATGCTGCCACGCTCATCTCACTTTGCCCGCTTTCATCATCGAGGATGGCTAGACCAAGGAGAGAGACAGAGAGAGAGTAAAGATAGGATAAAAGAGAGAACAGAGAGGAAATAGAGAAGAAAAGAGAAGAGAGTAGAGAAGAGAAAATAGTTTTTATTTTAAAAAGGTGGTCTAGCCATGAAAGAGAGGAAGAGAGGAGAAAAGAGAGGAAATAGAGGAGAAAAGAGAGGAAAGAAAGTGGGAAAAAGAGAAGAGAGTAGAGAAGAGAATAGTTTTTTTTTATTTTAAAAAAGTGGTAAAGAGAGGAAATAGAGGAGAAAAGAGAGGAAAGAAAGGGGAGAAAAGAGAAGAGAGTAGAGAAGAGAAAATAGTTTTATTTTTAAAAAGTGGTCTAGCCATGAAAGAGAGGAGAAAAGATAGGAAAGTGATGAGAAAATAGGTGGCCAATGTATAATTCAGATAGCTGGCCAATGCATAATTTTCAGATAACCACGATAGATAGGTGGCCAATGAAATAGAGGAAAGAGAGGAAATAGAGAGTTATATATAATCTCATTGCACATAATCATCAATCATCAATCATCAATAGTTTAAGCATCATCAAATTCAGAAATTCAGGATCCTCAAATTCAGAATTCACTGCTAAGCGGGCAATTCACAAAGCAGGAACACTGAGCCGCAGGCAATTCAATTGACAGAATTTTAAGTTTATCGAACATAGAAGGAGCACTGAGCAGCAAGAATTGACATAGCATAATTGACAAAATTTTATCAAACATAGCACTGAGCAGCAGGAATTGTCATAGCATAATTGACAAAATTGACTAAACATGGACAGGACATGCATTGGCTAAGTACAACATTAGCACTGAAAATATCTGATAAAATGGCTTATGTAACCATGGAAGAGCACTGAGCAGCAGGAATTGTCATAGCATAATTGACAGAATTTTATCAAACATAGCTACGAGATAATTCAAGATTGTAGATCACCCCATAGAGCACACTAAATAACATATAAAATTGTGGTCCAGTTTCAGCACAAACTTTCAGAGTTGACTAAACATGGACATGGTATGCATTGGCTAAACAGGGACAAGAGAAACATCAAAATGAAATATTTAGCATCAAGTTTAAACACCAACTGAAATCAAATATCAATTGGTGCTTGTATGGAGCATAAAAAAAGAAACCAATGTCACAGTTGACCAAGGTATACATTTGCTACCTGCCATTATCAAGGTTTTCAAAATATAGACAAGTCCTGGAGGTTTGAGTTACTATGTCCCAAATATAGACAAGTATATGAGCTAAAATGGCTTATGTAACATCAGTACTGAAAATGTCAACTAGGTAGGATCAAAGAGAATCAGAGTTGCACAATTTTTATGTTTAAGATATCACATACCATAAACCATGTTTTAGAGGCATGGCTAAGTACAACATTAGCACTGAAAATGTCCGCTAAAATGTCTTATGTAACCATGGAAGCTAAGCCAAGCTAGATGCAACAATTTCATAAATGTCTTATGTTACCATGCATGGAAGCTAAGCCAAGCGAGATAAAATGGCTTATGTAACAATTTCATAAATCATCTCATCTCATCTCATCCGATCAAAACATCTCATCTCATCCGATTAGAACATCTCATTTCATTCTCGTAATATTCAACATCGATAATTGATCGATCAATTCATCATCCGAGACAACTCATATGCATCACAGAACATATTGATCAACAATTCATCATCATCACGAACAATTCATCGTTATCACGGAGCAGGGAAATCGGAGCCGGTGAGGAGCAGGGTCGGCGAGCGAGAGGAGGGAAAGGGGGAGGGGGAAGGGCCGTACCGGGGTGGTCCGACGAGCGAGGCCGGCGAGAAGAGGAGGGAAAGGGGGAGGGGAACGGCCGTACCAGGAGCAGGGCCGACGAGCTCGAGGATGGAGGAGGGCGCCGACGAGCTCGAGGAGGCGGCGGCGGCCGGTCAGCTCGAGGAGGGAGGCGGCGTTGGGGAGGGCCGGCGAGCTCGCGGAGGCGGCGGCGGCCGGTGAGCTCGAGGAGGCGGCGGCGGCCGGTCGGCTCGACGAGGGAGGCGGCGTCGGGGAGGGCCGGCGAGCTCGAGGAGAGGGATCTCGAGCACGGAGGACGCGGCGGCGCTCGTGGATCTCGAGCACGGCGGCGACGGCGACGGGGCACACGGCGCGGCGACGGCGGCTAGGGTTCGAGGCGAGGCGCGTGAAAATGGCTAAGTCCCGAAAGGGGACGGGAGAAGGAGCCGGGGTTGGGGAGGCGGCAGCGGCACCCGGACGGGACTCACGGAGGCGGCGCAGCAGTGCACAACGGCGGACGACGGTGACCGGGCACGGCGGCGCGCGCTAGGGTTTGGCGGGCGAGAGAGGCGTCAAAATGGCTAAGTCCCGGAGGGACGACCCAATATTTATAGGCGGAGCCTGCAATATCGGGCATAGGTGACGTCGGCCGATGCCGATATTACGAGCTACCCTATAATATCGGCCGCGCCGACGTCATCGGAGCTCGTAATATCGCTCCGATGACGTCGACACGGATGAATGTCATTTTTCTTTTATTTCTTACATTTTTATTTTCTATGCTATATTGATTTTTGATCTGAAATTTGGCATGAAATTGTTTCCATTGTTTCCAAGCACAAATATATTTTTTATTTATTTTTTATCATATTATTTCACATTATTTAAACTAGGAGATGAACTTTTATGAGTTTAACATGAATTAAATATTTCAAATAATTCTACAAAAATTACAGTAGTTTGTAATTTTCATATAAGTTGTGTATGCCAAATATTAGTTCAAAACTAATAAGAAAACTACACATAGAAAAAAAACCAAAGAAACGTCGGTTTTGCAATTAATTTGACCATTTTATTTTTGCAAAGTACAAGTTATTTTGACCTCATTTTTGGCATGACACTATTTCAACACCATTCCAAGCCAAATATATTTTTTATATATTTTTTAACAGATTTGTATGAAAAAAACATATTCAAATGGGACATGTAGTCCTAAGTGAAATGAGTTTCGAAGTAAATTCTTGTTGGTTCGACTCCTAACATTTTTCTACTTTTCAAAAAAAAATACCAAAAATTAGATGTGTGTATTGGAACAAGTTAGGCATTCGAACAAAAAACTGCTTGTAAAATTCACAACGGTTTTCAAAATAAAAATGTTTAAATAAACGTTAAACTTGGACCATGATTTCGTACATAGGTACGTAAAGAAAATAATATTAATTTTGGAAAACTAACTCTCCTAAGTGATATGTATGAATTTTAGAAAATTTTAGGAAAAAAATCGCTCAATTTGGAAAATATTTGACTAATATAAACTAGTTTGAAAAATTAAACACGAATCAAAAGAAGAAAACAGGACTTATCCTTACGAATCGAGTGCATGAACTAGGGGCCACTGGTTTTGGAATTCATTTGAGTTATTATGAATCAAAATATTTAAAAAAATTTAAATTATTTTTAAATTTTTAATTTTCAAGATTTTAGTTTTTTTACTTTTTAATTTTTTATTATTTTTATTATTTTTAACTACTTTATTATTTTTGGGCCTTTTGAATTCAATTAGTTTATTTTTATTTATTTTGAATTATTTTCATTTATTTTGATTTATTTTTTATTATTCTGAGTTGTTTTCATTTATTTTTGAACTATTTTTTAGTTTATTTTTATTTATTTTTTTTGAATTATAATTTAATTATTCTGATTTTTTAATTTATTTTATATAACTCAGAATTAATTTAATTTAGTTATATCGGTCCACTTTGTAATAGCGAGTCATTGACGTCGACCGCCCGCTATTACAGCTGCACTCGCCCGAGCGGATGTGATTTAGTACCACATCGCCCACACGAGGCGCGTCGCCCTGTTTATAAGACGCGCCGCGCCACCCAATCGATTTCCTCCGAAACTTGTTGGGCTGTTGTTTGTGACCTGTTTGATGGGCTTTGTTGGTACACGGGCCGAGAAGTTGGGCCACTTATGAGCCGGTTTGAGCCCGGTGATGGGCTTGCTTTAGTAATGGTGGGCCATTAGTAGCGGGTTCCAATTTTTTTTAATTTTCGAATGATGAGAAGTTTAAATAAAATATATAAATAATAAGAAAAATTAATAAGGAACACATAGTAAGAAAATAAATTAAAAATACAATAAAAATGTGGTTATATGTGTATCAATATAATGAGAAGATTAAATAAAATATATAATTAAAAAGAAAATATAATAATGAACACATAGTAAGAAAATAAATTAAGTAAGTAAAAGTAATAAGGAAATTAAGTAGTAATGAGAAGATTAAATAAAATATATAATTAATAAGATAATTAATAAGAAATATTTTGAAGATATTATATTAATATGAATAAAAGTGGATAAAAAATTTTAAATTACATAATAATTTTTTAATTAGAATAACCAACAATTTTAATTAAGTCATGGCCCACATATATTATATGAATATATCAATAAAGTGGATAATAAAATACAAATTGCATTTAATTAAAATTTCATGATATGTCATAAATACTAATTAGACATTACACCACAATATTATATATCAGCCATTAACCAACTTTTCGTTGCGTTCATCGTCATCGACACGCATGTATGGTGTCATTGATGTATAAGCTGAGCGAGTGTTTGAATGAGTTTTAACTTTTTCCTGTCTGCAAAGAGGAGACCTCATCAAACTGGTTGTGCTCTTCTGGATCTTTCACATTTTGAAGTCCAATAATTCTTTGTTTCCGGAGAGAACAATATGCTTCTTTTCATGCTCAGAGCTCGAGTACATAAAACACTTGTGCAACACGTTCCAGGAGTACCCAAGGATCATCTTTATGGCCTACATTATTGAGGGAAACGAGAGTGAAGCCATATTCATCTACCTCAACACCTTGCGGATGCTTGACCCATTGACACTTAAATATGGGTATCCGTACGGTAGTCCCATAGGTGAGTTCCCAAATTTCTTCAATATACCCATAATAGGTGTTCTCTTTCAAGGTGTTGTCCTGTCGTTGTTACACTAATACCACTATTTTGATTTTGACTCTTCCTGTCCTTTTCTCTAGTGTAAAATGTAAAACCATTAATATCATAGCCTTGCCATGTTGTAACTAACTCGTTACGGACCTCTAGCCAATAGATACATTGTCTTTTCATCCCTTGTTTCACCAATTGGAATGTTTTGATCCTTCAACCACCCTATAAAAGTTTTCTTGTGCTCTTTCATGACCCAATCGTCGAGTGCAATTTTCATTTTCTGCACGTAGTTGCTCTAAGTGTTGCTTGGATGTATGGCTCAACAAGTTGTAAGCTGCGGCAGGAGGCTGAAATATGCTTGACTCACCAATTGATAGTTCTCGTCGTTATATGTTTTCTTTCCTGTGGTTCCTTGTCCGAAAATTCTTCCTTCATGGCGTGATTTCGATAGACCAATTGTTTTTCCATCTTGATTGTAATCATTGTAAAACTCAAGAACCTCTTTAGTCGTATATCTCTCTATCATGGAACCCTCGGGGTGAGCCCGGTTGCGAACATGTCCCTTCATAATGGACACAAAGCGCCCATGCGGAAACATATGATGCAAGTAAGCGGGGCCAAGAACAGCAATCCGATCAGCTAAGTGAATCATGTAGTGCTCCATCAAATCAAAGAAAGACAGTGGCATACACATCTCTAGTTGGCACATTGTCTCTATCATCTCTTTACGTATCGTGACAAGCTCGGGAAGGCTTATCACCTTCTTAGATATTGAATTCCAAAAATGACACATCCAAATGATAGCTAACTTGATATGAGGTTGCTTAACAACACTAATTGCGATCATGAGAAACAGTGAAAGCATCATATGACACTCATGTGTGTTGTGGCCACTTATCTTCAAGTCACTCATTGATACGAGCTTCTTTATGTTTGAACGAAACACTGTGGGGACTTTTATCCCTCGCAGACACTTGCAAAATGTCGTTTTCTCCACGATGGTTAGGTTCCAACAAGCTGGTGGAAGGTAATGCTTCCCATTCCCTCTTGGCTTAGGGTGAAGCCCATGCTTTATATTTAACTTCTCTAGGTCTCTTCGTGCCCGCAGTCCATCCTTTGTCTTACCGGGAATGTCCATAAAAGTGCCATTGCAATTGTCAAAGACACCCTTTCCGACATGCATAGGGTCTCGTGGCATGGGCGATCTCCAATTCTTTCCAATAACTTAAATATCGATGAAAGATCGATTGTTTTTTAAACGGCACGCCCGTATCGGCAATGTTTCCTTTCTTTCCATTCTTCTTTTTCCTATAGCTATATTTGATATTTCTCACCATTTCAAAAACAAATTGACCGTCTCGAAGTTTAGGAGTCAACTCTGTCTCAACTGTTTGTAACAACTCTAAGAAATAAAGTGCATTTCATGTCATTCATGAGCATGTCATCATGTTGCATTTGGAAAATTATTAATTTTGTGTAAGAAATGCACATGAAATATCAAATTAACCTAAGTTAAATTAAAATTCTTAAAAAGAATGTAAATAAAAGTAAATAGTGAGTTTAACATTTTCTACTCGATAAAACATAATAAGTGAAGAATTATGAAATTGCTCTACAATTATTTTGCTTTGTAAAAATATTTACAAAAAATAAGTAAAGCCTCTCTTATTATTTTAAACATGAATTTTTAATCTGAAAACTATTTGGAATTTGGACATGGACTTAATAGGAAAAGTGTCCGATATAATTTCATTAGCCACCCCGAATCTTTGTAGAATTTTTCGAGCTCGGGAAGTACATTTTTCAATTAAGCAAAAATCCGAGGGCCTTTCTGCAAAAATGCCAACAAGGCCCAGTCGTCACTCTCCTCTCTCTCTCTCTCTCTCTCTCTCTCTCTCTCCCGCGCTCGCTCTCGGCGCCGCCCCGCCGTGCCGCCTTCCGGCTGCGCCGCCACGCATCCCCCCACGCAGCTGCTTGCGCCACGCAGCGGCTCGCGTGCTTCAGCCGCCTTCCGGCCGGATAAAGCCGCCCTTACGTGCTTATCTCTCCCTCTCTCTCATTTCTCTCTCCCTCGGCCCGCCATTGCCGCGCTTTCGGTGCCACGCCGCCCGGCCGCTCCGGCGACTCCCCTTCAAACCAACGTCGCCAAAAGGTCCGCAGGAGCACACTCCATCTCTCCGTGACCACCAACCCTCACAAATCGCCGTAGTCCTCTCCAATCGGGCCGTCTTCTTTCCTAAGACCCCGGCCGTGTTCTTCCACCGCGTCTTCAAATTGGTGAGCTGTGGTGAGGCACTCGTGCTTGTTTTTCTTTCCCGTGATGCGCAAGGTGGTGTTCGTCTAGTTTGGCAACTCAACCTCACGATTCTTCCTCGAGTCCGGCGAGAACCGACCGTTGTTCCGGGAGTTCCCTCACCACCGCCGCACCACTCACGGTGAGCACCACCCTCCGGCCATGCTCAAGCTCCCACAACCCTCTGCCGTCGTTGCGCATGTTGTGTAGGTACTTGTAGCAAGTTTTCCCCAATTTCCGGGCACCACGGCGAGCTTCGCACGTTGCCGGAGCTCGGCCACGCCCGCCTCTCGCCGCCGGCGTGCTTCCGGCAAGGCGCATGCAAGCTCATCATCACCACCGCACTCGCCTCACTCGCGTAGATCATTTAGGTTAGCTCGCGACGAGCTTTGGGCCATCGTTGGCCAACTCCGGTGGCCGCGCCTCCATGGGCTCGCCGCCGCGGCGAAGCCACACCGCGGGCCACACGTGCTCGGATCGCGTGTGGCCACGAGCGAATCGCGTGCGATCAACCCCGTGGCCCCGCGTGTGGCACGAAGCATTTTAGATTTTTAGAAATTCGTCGAAAATTAAATAAAAATCAGAAAAATGTGAAACTAATTTTGTTAGACTCGGAAAAGTATTATCTATATGTTTATTGTAACATCCTGGCCCGGGGCTTAATAGGATTGATAGAATACTCATGTCAATAAGTTGCAACTTCTTTTCCGGAAGCTCATCTCTAAAGAACTTTGAAGTTAAGCGTGCTTGGCTTGGAGTGGGTGACCGACCGGGAAGTTTCTCGGGTGTGCATGAGTGAGGACAAAAGTGCGTAGAAAAGACTAGTGTTGGTCCGTGGGGAACTCTTGAGGGCCTATTAAGCTGCCGGGGTAAGCGGGCCCGGCCGGAGTGGCGGGACGTTACGGATGGTATCGAGCCGACCGGCGGTTTTACGGGCGCATGTGTTGCACGTGTGCGAGCATGGTGTGCATGGCTGGTGTGGGCCCGGAGTGGTCACGCAGCATGGCACATGCGCCGGCGATGGACACATGGACGTGGCCAAGAGAGGAAGTTCTCGGCTCGGGGTTGACGAGACGAGGACGTCGGTCTTCTAAGGGGGTGAGTGTGTAACATCCTGGCCTGGGGCTTAATAGGATTGATAGAATACTCATGTCAACAAGTTGCAACTTCTTTTCCGGAAGCTCATCTCTAAAGAACTTTGAAGTTAAGCGTGCTTGGCTTGAAGCAATTTAGGGATGGGTGACCGACCGGGAAGTTTCTCGGGTGTGCATGAGTGAGGACAAAAGTGCGTAGAAAAGACTAGTGTTGGTCCGTAGGGAACTCTTGAGGGCCTATTAAGCTGCTGGGGTAAGCGGGCCCGACACGGAGTGGCGGGACGTTACATTTATGAAATAAGATATCTATTTGGAGTATTTTAATTTCATAAGTATTAATTAATTACATTCTTTGATTAATAGAAGCTATTATTTTATGCTAATTAAGTAATTAATTTAAGAAAATAATTTAACTAAATGAAGGAGATACTACGGACGAAAGTATTTATGAAAATTGTTTCCCAAATTTAAACATAAACACCGTCATTTCATGTGATCTTAATTATTTACTTTAGGAGTTATTGCATATCACTAGTTAATTATTAATTAGTAATTAATGAACATAATTAATTGTTAATTGTTAATTAATGAACATGATTAATACAATCTTTGCACATCATATCATGTACATTCATGCATGCATGGTTGTGATTCGCAACGTATTGTTGGTCGACCTAGGTCCTGACGTGATCGAGGTTCCGTCCGAGGCCGAGACAGGAGACGGGAACTTCGAAGTCGACCAGCACACCGAGGAAGCTAACCCCGACTCGGATCAAGGCAAGCCCCGATGCATCCCACCTATGTTTTTAAATATTTTATTTTATCACATAGTTAAGTTATATTTGTGCATTAGGTGTTAGGAAATGGTTGATACCCTAGATGCATGAGTTAGGTTTCCGTTTATGTATAGTATCTTGGTACGAGTAGCTCAATAGAAGCTAGGCTTAATTCATAGTCGCAACGGTAGATGTTTAGGAATCTTAAAGCATGGAGGCTTTAAGTGTTTGATGTTGATCACGTAAAATGGAGGAGAGTGTTAATGAAGTTGAGACCGGACGGGCCCCGTAGGAGAAAGGGCAAGCACATGTGCCTTACGAGGGCATGGTTTGCAAGGTGGTAGCCCCGTCCGTGTCGGTCAAGGACCGTACCGTTGTCGGCTTAAGTTGAACAAGTTTGAACGTACCGTACTACATGCTCTGGTATCATGGACCTAGCAAGCTGATGTACCCTACCGCCCCGGAGATGTAGCGTAGCCAACTGTCTTTACTCGGTTGTTAGTGAGAGGTGAGTTTCACGGGAGGGAAATGGGTCGGCCACGAGGGAAGTTGTGGAGTCGCCATATTCCCGGGGAGTTTGGAAATGGCAAGTCTTACGTCAGGTGCTAGCGGGAAAAGATATCGTATACGACCGGTGTGGTACGTATATGTCGTGTAGTCGGGTTTTGCCAGCTGGTATAAAATCGATTCGAATCGTTGTCCCTCGCGAGTAATGAGTACCGCTTGTTTAGCTCGTCACATCGTAGTTAATCAACATGGAAGATGAAGATGAGAGTTGAAAGAAATGTTGGACTAATCTTATCTTTTCTGGAAACTTGGTTGCAATAGTTGTAGACTGCAAACCTTGGTCTCTAATGAATCTAATGTTGAGCTAAAACACTGAAAGTAAGGATCCACTATTAGTGTTGTTTTGCAAATGAGTCAACTCCACAGCCGGAAAGCCTTTGCATACTAGGCGTCGGCCTTAGCGTGCTCGTTGACGGGTCAGTCTTGCTGAGTATTAGAATACTCGGGGTTTGTTCATTATCTTTCAGGACATGAGTCGTACTTCCACGACTTGTATGGTAGTTTCCTGGAAGAGGAGCAGTGTCCCGAGGGTGGTTCCCTCCAATGGGAACGTATCCCCACGCCGTGAAGAGGAAGGACCGTGGTGTATGACGGGCTCGAGGACATCACGATGATCGTCTAGTAGTATTTTGTTGTATAAAGAACAAGTTTCCGCTGCAAAACTCGTAGGTTGTTAAACTTCAATAATGCTTTATGCTTCCGTTGTACGATGTTTGTATTTTGAAAACCTGGTTGTATTATACCATGATGTATATATTCCGGCTTGTATGAAATGATGCACTCGTTGTAACTCGCTTCGTCGAGTGTCCCCCTGTGCCGATCCCCGGGTGTCCCGGAGGGACGTCACAGCTGGTATCGGAGCAGTTCAGGGGCAACAGATACATTGTTACAAGCCCGTTTTCAAAACTTAACATGCTTAGCATGTTTTAGAATACGAGCTAGTACGGAGCCCTATAAGGATGTGGAATAGTTAGATTTTACTAATCGTGCGACGTTCGGGTTTTGGGAAGTGCTAACTATTCGTTGTAGTTTTGTATATTATAGTACGTATTGTTAGTCCGTCGAGCATGCATCATGTCATATTGAGTGCTATAATTAAAAAGCTGGGATTAGATTTAGCTAGTTTGTAGTACTTTAGTAGGTTGTTCTTTTGTTTTCGTTTCCGTGGGAAGAAGTGTTTAACCAGTTTAAACATGTTCCCTGCAGATGCCGATGACTCGCGTTAGGAAGCGTGTTCACGAGGAGGAGGACGCACGGGCTGCACGTGTCACGAAGCTGGAGCAGCGGATCCACCACCTGGAGGCACGGACGCGGAGTCGGGATAGACAGATCGACGCTTGGAAGAACCGCTTCCGAGTGGATTGCTTGGAGATCCGGAGGTCCCACGCCAAGATCGCCGAGCTGGAGGAGCAGCTAGTCGAGGTTACCCAGGACCATGACGGGTTTCACGGGATGTCCATAGCTTTGGACGTGCAGCTGGTCACGGTTACCGCTCAGCGCGACGCCGCTCGCGACGAATACGAGGCCCACGTGGCACGGTTGGCAGGAGTGACAGCACAGCGTAACCACGCTGTGGAGACACCGATTGAGGTCGAGAACCAGATGACTCAGCTTGAGGAGTTGTACGATGGGCTGGCAAAGGCGTACCACGCACTGTTGCACGACCACGACGCACTGTTCGTGCAGTTTTAGCAGCTACAGCAGCAGCAGCAGCAGGGTCCACCCAACGACGCGAGGAGATCTCTGGTGTGGACCAGAGGTGGACGCTGAGTCGGACGCCGACAGCCCAGCACCGTCGGCTTAGTTAGTGTTGCAGTAGTGTTGATGTAGGATGGTAGTCATATTTTGCTGACGTAGGTCAGATTGTAGTATAGGGTAGTAGCAGATGTGAGATATGTGGCAGTGTATGATAGGTTGGGTCGGATGTGTACAAACGAATAATGTATGGAAAGATGTGGTAGTGTATAATATATCTATGCAGTTGTTAGTATAGTATAAAAGAGTTTGCTGAAATATTGGATTGGTTTCTGCCTATGTCTGATATGCTTAATTCTCCACGAGAGATGGACAACACAAGTAACGTCGTTAGTGACGTGAGAGGACGAAGGGAGGATGTTCGTATAACGAAGTTGGAGAGGCAACTGCAGAAAAAGGAGGAGTTGTTAGCAATTAGAGAGGCGCAGTTGCTAAATAAGGAAGAGCAGGTTCAATTCAAGGATCAACAACTAGCAACCGCAAACGCCTCGATCAATCGGTTAGAGCAAGATTTACTCCGGGCACACAATGCACTACTCGAATGAAGCAATTGGACAGCAACCTCCCGAGGATGAACCAGAAGTGTAGGAGAACCCCGTAGCGGATGACTCGGAAGAAGAAGAGGAGGATCCTAAAGAAATAATGGATGTGGACTCAGTCATAGACTTCACGGAGATTCCGCGACTAGAGGATGCAGAATCCGAGACTGGAAGTTCCAAGAGCCGGGAAGTGACGTCCGGGATTCACGAAGAAGAATAGAGTACTAGCTAGTAGCGAGTGAGGAAAACTAGTATGTAATATATGTAATAGTTAAATAACGAGCGTGGTGTAACCATGCGTGAGTGTCGCAATAAGGATCGTTGTAACTCGGGATGTATGAGTATGTGCTTAAGGATTTGGTGGTTGCTATAATAAAGACTGTTGTTGCATAAAAGTCATTTTGGAAATTTCTCATCCATATATTCCTGTTCCTTCCATAATTATGTTGGAATTAAGATGTCTAACGTAAATTTTTCTTGGACAGAATGGTTGGAACAAGGAGACGTGATGAGCCGGAAAGTTCTCAACGAGGGGCGGGAACACCACCACCACCCCGACATTGGCACAGGCAATCGCAGCTGTGCTAGATTCTGGCGCGGAGCAGCAAGAATTATTGAAGCAGCTGGTCCAAAATACCGCTCCACAGGGAGGTCACTAAGGCCGGAATGCTCGGGAAGAAAGGGTGACTTTCTCGGACTTCTTATCGGTTCACCCCCGATCTTCTCGGATGCGGGTGAACCACTCGAGGCTGATCATTGGCTCCACACCATTGAGTCAAAGCTGGAGTTGTTCCCATGCACCGATCACCGGAAGACACTCTTCGCTTCCCAGCAATCGCAAGGGTTTGCTTGGAGCATGGTGGGCAAATTACAAGGCGATGTTTCCTCCAGGATATTAGGTTTCTTGGGCTGAGTTCGCCAAAGCCTTCGGGGAGCATCACATTCCGGAAGGTTTAATGAACCGAGAAGAGGAAGGAGTTCCTATCACTGAAGCAAGGCGACATGACCGTGCATACCTACTCTAAGGTATTCAACCGTCTTGCTCAATACGCCCCGAACATGTGGACACCGATGCCAAGAAAAAGAACCTGTTCAAGGAAGGACTGAGTACCAAGCTGCAGTCACGTCCGGTGCTGAACAAGACTAATAGCTTCAATGACTTTGTGAGTGACGCTATCTCATTGGAAGATTCCATCCGCCTTCATCAAGCGGAGAAGAGCAAGAAGAGGTCGATCGCTGGACAAGGAAGTAGCGGACCGTCAAAGTACAGGCTGGTCTACACTGCACCGTCAGGTCGGCGATACCAGCATATGCCCTCTCGTCCAAATTACTACCGGCAGCCTCAGCAGCCACAACAATCTCAACAACAGCGGTCGAATCAAAATCGTCCGCCAAATCAGCAGCAGAATGCTCGGAACTCCCGACCAGGTGAATCCAGCACCATCGCAGAATGGACCGCCATGTTTCAATTGTGGCCGTCCAGGACATTTTTACCGCAGCTGTCCATATCCCCGGAAGGCACCTTATGCACCATGACCCCAAGGACAGCCACAAAATCAGCCAAGGACGCAGGCCAAGAATGCTCAAGTGAAAACTGGTCGTGCAAACTTTACCACGGCTGAGGAATTACCCGAAGGAGGACAAATCTTAGCGGGTATGTTTTCTATCGCTGATTATCCTGCTATGGTTTTATTTGATTCAGGAGCCACGCATAATTTCATCAACAAGTCATATGTTGCTAAGCATCGCATCATGCCATCCAAGTTGCTATGTGCACATATCATTTCGACACCGGGGGTAAAATTCTTACAAATGAAGCAGCTGCCAATATGCCATTAAAATTGGGTAGCAAGATTTATTCCACTTCATTAATCATACTTGGATGGGCAAGGGTTAGATGCAATTATTGGCATGCAATGGATGAATTTCCATAAGGCGATCTTGGATATAGCATCTCGAGCCGTATATCCGAACTCTCCTGTTCATGGTCGAGATTGCTTACTTTTAACTCTTCCCGGACTATTCTGCCAATGGTTAATAAGGTTATAAGTAAGAGTCTGGAGGATATACCCATAGTTTGTGAGTATCCGGATGTCTTTCCGGACGACTTACGGGACTACCGCCGGATCGAGCGGTAGAGTTTAAGATAGAGCTACAGCATGGAACAACACCGATATCAAGGAGACCATATCGGATGCCACCAAATGAATTAGCAGAGTTAAAGGTGCAATTAAAGGAGTTATTGGACAAGGGATATATTCACCCAAGTTTGTCACCATGGTGATGCCCGGCCTTGTTCGTGAAGAAAAAGGACAAGACATTGAGGCTTTATGTGGATTATAGGCCTTTGAATTCGGTTACCATCAAGAACAAGTACCCTCTTCCGAGGATTGACATCTTGTTTGATCAATTGATGGGATCCAAGGTCTTCTCTAAAATAGATCTTCGCTCGGGATATCATCGGATTAAGATACGAGCTGAAGATATCCCGAAGACCGCATTTTCTACCGGATATGGACTTTATGAATACCTGGTGATGTCTTTTGGATTGACCAATGCACCAGCACACTTCATGTATCTCATGAATTCCGTATTCATGCCGAGCTGGACAAGTTTCTCGTGGTATTCATTGACGACATCTTGATCTATTCCAAGTCGGAGGAGGAACATGCCAATCACTTAAGGATTGTGTTGCAGCGTCTAAGGGATGACCGACTATATGCTAAGTTTAGCAAGTGTGAGTTTTGGTTAAAGGAAGTGTCGTTCCTAGGTCACGTAATATCAGCCAAAGAAGTGGCCGTTGACCCAAGCAAAGTTCAAGAAGTGTTGGATTGGAAACCACCGAAGTCATTTTCGTAAATCGGGAGTTTCTTAGGATTGGTTGGTTACTACCGAAGATTTATTCTAAACTTCTCGAAGATTGCCAAACCAATGACTAAATTATTGGAAAAGGATAAGAAGTATGAATGGAGCAAAGAATGTGAGAAAGCTTTCCAAACATTAAAGAAGTTGTTAACAACAGCACCAGTACTCGCTCGACCGGATCCGACGAAGCCTTTCGATGTGTACTTGTGATGCATCGGGAAATCGCCAAGTATGTTAATGAGTGCGATGTCCGTCGACGAGTCAAAGCAGAACACTTGAAGCAAGCAGGTCCATTGCAACCCTTGAGTATTCCTGAATGGAAGTGGGAAGACATCAGCATGGATTTCATCATTGGGTTACCGTTAACCCCACGAAAACACGACTCCATCCGGGTTATTGTAGACAGATTGACTAATTCAGCTCACTTCATACCGATACATACTCGAGTACACCGTCGAGAAATATGCAGAGCTGTACATCGCTCGCATTCTCTGTGTGCATGGAGTCCCAAAGACCATTATCTCGGATCGAGGAACGCAGTTTGTCTCCAGATTTTGGGAACAATTACATGAATCATTGGGAACAAGACCGATACGAAGCTCGACGTATCATCCTCAAACGGATGGACAGACAGAAAGGATCAATCAATATCTCGAGGATATGCTTCGAGCATGTGTCCTGACATATGGTAAAGATTGGGAGAAGTGTTTACCGCTGGCAGAGTTCTCATAGAACAACAACTATCAAGAGAGTGCCGAAATGTCGCCGTTCCAAGCTCCGTATGGCCGTAGTTGTCGCACACCTCCGAATTGGTCCGAAAGTGGAGAAAGAGTAATCTTTGGACCTAACCCGGTAAAAGATGCGAGAGGAACAAGTACGTCTCATTCAACAGAATCTCAAGAGAGCTAAGTCTCGACAGATCAGCTATGCTTGATAAAAGACGTCGAGAGTTGGTATTCAAGGTTGGAGACCAAGTTTATCTCCGGGTATCTCCTACCAAAGTTGTTCAACGGTTTGGAATCAAAGGCAAGTTAGCACCACGATACATCGGACCCCTTTTCCAATCCTAGAAAGATGTGGAGCTGTGGCATATCGTTTGGAGTTGCCAGCACATTTGTCGGGAATCCACAATATATTCCACGTGTCTCAGTTGAAGAAGTGTTTGAAACCACCGGTGGATATACCGACAGTCGAGGTGAAACAGATTACAGCCGGACTTGACCTATGACGAACGTCCGATCAAAGTTCTCGACACCAAGGATCGAGTGACTCGACGTAGAACCATCAAGTTCTACAAGATTCAATGGAGTAATCACTCACAAGCTGAAGCTACTTGGGAACAAGAAGAGTTTCTCCGATCCAATTATCCCGAATTCTTTAGCTCCATCGTCTAGTCGCTTCGATCGTGAATCTTAGGGCGAGATTCCTGTAAGGGGAGGGCTGTAACAACTCTAAGAAATAAAGTGCATTTCATGTCATTCATGAGCATGTCATCATGTTGAATTTGGAAAATTATTGATTTTGTGTAAGAAATGCACATGAAATATCAAATTAACCTAAGTTAATTTAAAATTCTTAAAAAGAATGTAAATAAAAGTAAATAGTGAGTTTAACATTTTCTACTGATAAAACATAATAAGTGAAGAATTATGAAATTGCTCTACAATTATTTTGCTTTGTAAAAATATTTACAAGAAATAAGTAAAGCCTCTCTTTTTATTTTAAACATGAATTTTTAATCCAAAAACTATTTGGAATTTGGACTTGGACTTAATAGGAAAAGTGTCTGAAATAATTTAGCCACCCTGAATTTTTGTAGAATTTTCCGAGCTCGGGAAGTACGTTTTTCAATTAAACGAAAATCCAAGGGCCTTTTTGCAAAAATGCCAACAGGGCCCGATTGTCACTCTCCTTTCTCTCTCTCTCTCTCTCTCTCTCTCTCTCTCTCTCTCTCTCTCTCTCTCTCTCTCTCTCTCTCTCCCGCGCTCGCTCTCGGCGCCGCCCCGCCGTGCCGCCTTCGGCCGCGCGCCACGCATCCCCCACGCAGCTGCTTGCGCCACGCAGCGGCTCGTGTGCTTCACCGCCTTCCCGGCCGGATAAAGCCGCCCTGCCGTGCTTATCTCTCCCTCTCTCTCATTTCTCTCTTTCTTAGCCGCCATTGCCGCGCTCTGCGGTGCCACGCCGCCGGGCCGCTCCGGCGACTCCCCTTCAAACCAACGTCGCCGGGACTTACGAGGGCATGGTTTGCAAGGTGGTAGCCCCGTCTATGTCGGTCGGGGACCGTACCGTTGTTGGCTTAAGTTGAACAAGTTTGAACGTACCGTACTACATGCTTTGGTATCATGGGCCCGACAAGCTGATGTACCCTACCGCCCTAGAGATGTAGCGTAGCCAACTCTCTTTTACTGGTTGTTACTCGAGAGGTGAGTTTCACGGGAGGGAAATGGGTCGGCCACGAGGGAAGTTGTGGGGTCGCCATATTCCCGGGGAGTTTGGAAATGGCTAGTCTTCTGTCCGGTGCTAGCGGGAAAAGTTGTCGTATACGACCGAGTGTGGTGCGTATACGTCGTGTAGTCGGGTTTTGCCAGCTGGTATAAAATCGATTCGAATCGCTGTCCCTTGCAGTAATGAGTACCGCTTGTTTAGCTCGTCACATCGTAGTTAATCAACATGGAAGATGAAGATGAGAGTTGAAAGAAATGTTGGACTAATCTTATCTTTTCTTGAAACTTGGTTGCAATAGTTATAGACTGCAAACCTTGGTCTCTAATGAATCTAATGTTGAGCTAAAACACCGAAAGTAAGAATCCACTATTAGTGCTGTTTGGCAAATGAGTCAACTCCACGACCGGAAAGCCTTTGCATACTAGGCGTCGGCCTTAGCGTGCTCGTTGACGGGTCGGTCTTGCTAAGTATTAGAGTACTCGGTGCTTGTTCGTTATCTTTGAAGGACAAGCTTACACATGCACCGCTGCTGCAACTACCAGATTTCGAGTACGACTTTTGAACTTGAGTGTGATGCTAGTGGTATTGGCATTGGTGGTGTTTTGATGCAAAATGGCAAACCTATTGCTTATTTTAGTGAAAAGATAACTGGTCCTGTTCTGAATTATTCTACGTATGATAAAGAATTATATGCTCTTGTACGTTCTTTGCAAACATGGCGTCATTATTTATGGCCTAAGGAATTCATTATTCATTCTGATCATGAATCGCTTAAGTATATTCGTTCTCAAAGTAATTTGAACCGTAGACATGCTAAGTGGGTTGAGTTTATTGAGTCTTTTCCTTATATTATCAAGCATAAAAAAGGGAAGGATAATGTGATTGCCGATGCTTTGTCTAGACGATACACTATGTTGTCACACCTTGATTGTCGCATTTTTGGGCTTGAATCAATTAAAGAACAATATGCTCTTGATGCTGATTTTAAAGATGTTTTGCTGCATTGTAGAGAGGGTCGTACATGGAACAAGTTTGTGATAAATGATGGATATTTGTTTAGAGCTAACCGTCTTTGCATTCCAGCTTGGTTCCGTTCGTCTTTTGTTGTTAGAGGAAGCGCATGGAGGCGGATTGACGGGACATTTTGGTGCAAAGAAGACGGCGGATGTGTTGGCCACACACTTCTTTTGGCCACGAGTTGAGAAGAGATGTTGATCATTTTGTGGCTCGCTGCACTACTTGTCAAAAAGCGAAGTCTCGCTTGAATCCACATGGTTTGTATATGCCTCTTCCTGTGCCTTCAATATCTTGGACGGATATTTCTATGGATTTTGTTTTAGGACTGCCTGTCGTGGATAGATTTTCTAAGATGGCTCACTTTATACCTTGTCATAAGAGTGATGATGCTATTTATATTGCTGATCTATTTTTCAAAGAGATTGTTCGTTTGCATGGTATGCCTTCTACTATTGTTTCAGATCATGACGCCAAATTCTTGAGTCATTTTTGGCGCACTCTATGGAATAAGTTGGGAATGATGTTGTTGTTCTCTACAACATGTCACCCACAAACTGATGGCCAAACTAAGGTAGTGAACCGCACATTGGGCACCATGTTGAGAGCTATTTTAAAGACAAATCTGAAGATGTGGGAGGAATGTTTGCCTCATATGGAGTTTGCATACAATCGTGCAACACATTCGACCACCAAGGTAAGTCCTTTTGAGGTAGTGTATGGTTTTAATCCCCGTGCTCCTATTGATATTTTGCCTTTTCCTACTAGTGAGAGAGTTCACTTTGATGCTAAGGAACGTGCTGAGTTTATTTTAAAAATGCATGAAACAACTAAGCACAACATTGAAAAGATGACTGAAAAGTATAGGATTGCTGGTAGTAAAGGTAAAAGGGAAGTTAAATTAGAACCGGGTGATTTAGTATGGTTGCACTTGAGAAAGGATCGGTTTCCTGAGTTGAGAAAGTCTAAGTTAATGCCTAGAGCTGCTGGTCCTTTCAAGATAATTGAGAAGATTAATTATAATGCATATAAACTTGAGTTGCCTCCCGAGTTCGGGGTTAGTTCCACGTTTAACATTGCAGATTTGAAGCCTTATTTGGGTGAGGAGCATGAGCCTGAGTCGAGGACGACTCCGATTCAAGAGGGGAGGATGATGAGGACATCACTCCTTTGGATACAAATGACACTCCGCCGCTGAACATTCAAGGACCAATCACTAGAGCTCGCGCCCGACAATTAAATTTAGAGGTGAGCTCGTTTCTAAGTCTTTCCTTTCATAATTTTGAGAATAGTTTGCTACCTAATGATTTTATTATGATTAGAAATCAAGGAGATGACCATAATATGAATGGAATAGGGCTTGGAGGCGTGGAGGTCCAGCAAGAGGCGCAAGGCATTGTGGAGGCCCAAACCAAGTCGACTTCGAGTCTGTTTCGGAGTCCAGGAACAGTCTAAATTAAAATAGACGCCCAGATCGCATACGAAGTCGAATTGGGACATTCTACATATGGATGGAAAGATAATTTCATAAGCTTTCCAGTGAAACCGGTTCCACATCAAATTTCATCCGGAGTCGCCGGGAATCATCGAACCATTGGAACGTCCAGAATCTGTTTTTGGTGCTGCGTCACCGTTTTTGGCCTTTGGGCCGTGTATCTCATGTGAGCCCATTTGGGAAGTGTCCAGGGGGTTCTTGCACGTCCCCAAGTCTTTATTAGCAGCAGCCGCCACCCATGTTAGGGTTGGGTTTTGCTTAGATTATTCTGCTTAGACAGTTTCGCCGTTCATCGGTTTGTGAGACCCCAACTTGTGAGATTAATCATACATCTGTAAATTTGGTTGCGTTCTTTCTTGTTCTTGCTTGTGTTCTTGATTCGCAGGCAGGGATTAGCCTTCGGGTGAGGTCAACCGTGCAACGCCGGTTGATAACCATAGAGGACGTGGTGCTGCGATTGCGGGGTTCGAACGTGTTGTTCAGGAGCCGGATCGACGTGTGTCACATCTTCGCCAAATCAAGAGTTACCTGAACCTTTCGGAAGATGGGGACCCTAGTCCACATCAAAAACCTGGTTGTATTATACCATGATGTATATATTCCGGCTTGTATGAAATGATGCACTCGTTGTAACTCGCTTCGTCGAGTGTCCCCCTGTGCCGATCCCCGGGTGTCCCGGAGGGGACGTCACACTTGTTCCATCAAATTCATCTGTCTTTTGACGATATTGGTGCCTTTTTGCTAACCATCTTCGATGTTTTACATACACCAACTTACGCGAGAAAGGAAGGTACAACGATGCGATCCGGTCCACACATGTTGAACATGCTTGTCTTCCCTTTGATCTGCCCATTGAGATCCGAGCGTGCCAGGTTATCACCGACGGTGCAAAGAAAGATGGCGTGCGGGGTGAACTCTTCCTGTCTATACGCATCATAAACCTTCACCCCTTGTTCCCATAATAGTTTCATGTCTTCCATCGGTGGTTCAAGAAAGACATCAATATCAATTCCAGTTTGTTTCGGACCAGAAATCGGTGTAGTTAGTAGAAGGTACTTCCTCTTGTGGCACAACCATGAAGGAATATTGTAGAAGCAACTAATCACCGGCCAAGTACTATGCGGGTTTGTCATCTCTCCGAAAGGATTCATTCCATCTCGTACTTAAGGCCATTCTTAGATTCCTCTTTTCGACGTAAAATCGGGATGGTTAATGTCGAAGTTCTTCCACTATCGAGCGTCGGCGAGGTGACGAATCATCCCATCCTTCTTGCGCCCGTCAACATCATCGTGCCATGTCATGAGTTCAGCGTCTCTACTGTTGGCAAAAAGACGCTTCAAGCGATCGATTATCGGAAGGTACCACATCACAAGGGCTGGCACTTTTCTTTCATCAACCACATCTTCTTGCACATCATGAGGAACACGATCGGTATTGGTTTTCTTCCTCTTCGCGCCAGCTTTCTTTCTACTTCTGGACTTATCCATGATGTCTATATCATCGGTTCCATCATTAGTTTTGTATCGACGGGCGTTGCACGTTGGACATCTAATCTTATTGGCATGCTCTTTACGGTACAATATGCAGTGGTTTGGAAAAGCGTGTATTTTCTCGTATGCCTAGGGTCAACGGTGCCAATACTTTCTTTGCATTGAATGTGTTGGTGGGCAAAGAGTTTGGTTTTGGTAAAATTTTGGCTAACAGCTCTAAAAGTTGGTTGAAGCTTGTGTCCGACCACCCATTCTTAGCCTTAAGTGTGACAAGCTCTAGCACTGTCCGCAAGACCGTGCAATCCTTATGACACCCCTTGGATTCCGCGTACGAAACTCCTTTGACGCCTTCTCCAATGCATCCAAGTTATCGAAAGCTCGCCTTTACTTTTTGACTAGGTTCTCGTTGTTAATGTGCATCAACAATGCTTCCACATCGAGACCGCCGTCAAAGTCCTCGCTTTCATTGACAAGTTCGGACCATCCGTGTGACCTGATGTCGTTGCATATTACGTGCTACATTCAGCCCTCACCCTATGCTCGTCGTGGTCAACTCTTGCTCTTATCACCTCTTCAACGTGGTCACCTTGTGCATGAGGTCCTATTTCGCCGTGTTTTATCCGGATATAGTAGTCCTTGATAAATCCTTTCTCCAACAAGTGCTCACGAATAGTCTCGAGTGTCTCAAACATAAACATGTTCTTGCAACGGGTATAAGGACAATAGATATATTGTGTACCCCTTCTTCTTGCATGTCGCTTCGCTTCTTCAACGAAACCCGTGACCTTTTGGAAATATGCAACAGCATCACCACCCCCACCAGGTGTACATTCAAGATCGATCTTCCATCCTTCTATACACATGTATCGTAAATAAAGAAATGAATAATAATTAAAAACTAAGTCAAAATGGAATTATATGCTAAAAAGCAAAAGTAGTTAGACAAGAATATTACATACTATAGTTACGTGTGATTTAAAAGTTAATAATAAAATCTCTACATAAATTACTGTTAAAAAAAGATTTATGAATAAAACATAGATCCCAAACTAGGTCTAGATCCAAAACTAGATCCCTACATATAAAAGCCTACATATATGTATGGAGAGGATAAGTTTAAGTACTAAACAACCTATGATATGCATGAGGAG
Source organism: Chloris gayana (assembly GCA_031894775.1). NCBI lineage: Eukaryota > Viridiplantae > Streptophyta > Magnoliopsida > Poales > Poaceae > Chloris > Chloris gayana. The sequence continues at coordinate 5,148 of JAUNZO010004824.1, read as the reverse complement.
CACTAACCATGCCATTTATAGGTAAAAAAATAGATCCAAACCCTAGGAAAAGTAACCATAAAAAAAGAGACTAAAACTATGGTTAAACACAAAAAAAAATACATGGAACGGTATGGATTTACCTCCTAGAACAATATCCTTCCAAAAAACAGGATCAAAACCTTCCCCCTTCTTTTTGGCTTTTTCCGCCTCCGTACGGACAGCTCGTCCGTGAGCTCGCGAAACAGAGCTCGTGTCGGGAGGAAGGGGACAAATTTATACACGGTTGCCTTCAATAGCGGGCATGATGACATCACCGTGGCGACGATATTATAGGAACCCTGTAATAACGGACATGGTGACGTCATCGGCGACCGCTATTACAGAGCTCATCCGAGTAATAGCGGACGATAGGTGACGTCACCGGCGGCCGCTATTACTCGTGTGACCCCATCCGTAATAGCGTTGCCTCCGATGACGTCACCGTGCCCGCTATTGCAGGGGTCTCCGTAATAGAGTTACACCCGATGACGTCGGCGATGGCACCCAACAATAGCATTTTTTTGTGTGCCCGCTATTGCTGGAAAGTGCCCCCGATATTGCCGGCTCTTTACGTAGTAGTGATCATGTCGTTGTTGCTCATGTGCCGTAGAAGCTCTCCGTCCTTTTTCCCCCAAATTTTGAGCAACCACGGCGAGCCTTGGCCGTGCCGGAGCCTCTACCATGGCCGCACCTCGCCGCCGGCAAGCTTCCGGTCGAGCTCATGCGAGCTCGTCCTACCCACCGGGTTCGCCCGGTCGCGTAGTTTACTTAGGTAGTCTCGCGGCGAGGTTTGGCTCAACGCCGACCGTCTCCGGCCACCGCGCCGTCGTGAGCTCACCGCCACGATGATGCCACATCGTGGACCACACGAGCGGGATCGCGTGTGGCCACGTGGGGATCACGTGTGGGTAACTCTATGGCCCCGTGTGTGGCACGAAGCATTTCTAATTTTTGAAAATTCGTAAAAAATTAAATTAAAATTGGAAAAATGTGAAACCAATTTTGTTAGATTCATAAAATTATTCTCTATCTGTTTATGAAATAAAATATCTATTTTGAGCAATTTCATTTCATAAGTATTAATTAATTACCTTCTTTGATTAATAGAAGTTATTATTTTATGCTAATTAAATATTTAATTTAAGAAAAGAATTTATTTAAATGAAGGAGATACTGTAGACGAAATTGTTTACAAAAAAATGTTTCCCAAAGTTAAACATAAACACCGTCATTTCATGTGATCCTAGTTTATTACTTTATGTGTTAGTGCATATCATTAATTAATTATTAATTGTTAACTAATGAACGTGTCGATAAAATCATTACACATCATATCATATACATTCATGCATGCATGGTTGTGATTCGTGACGTATTGTTGGTCGACCTAGGTCTCGACGTGATCGAAGTCCCGTCCGAGGTCGAGACAGGAGACGGGAACATCGAAGTCGACCCGAAACCGAGGAAGCTAACACCGACGTGAATCAAGGCAAGCCCCGGTGCATCCTACCTATGTTTTAAATATTTTATTTTATCACACTAGTTAAGTTATGTTTGTGCATTAGGTGTTAGAAAATGATTGACACTCTAGATGCATGAGATAGGTTTCCGTTTGTTTATACTATACTTGGTACAGGTAGCTCAATAGAAGCTAGGCTTAATTCATAGTCACAACGATAGATGTTTTAGATGATCTTAAAGCATGGAGGCTTTAAGTTTTTGATGTGTTGTCATTAATTTAAAGGAGAGTGTTAATGAAGTTGAGACCGGACGGGCCATGTAGGAGAAAGGACAAGACGGAGTGAGGTCTTGCAAGGTGGTAGCCCCGTCCGTGTCGGTCAAGGACCGTACCGTTGTCGGCTTAGTTGAACAAGTTTGAACATACCGTACTACATGCTTGTGTCCCGGGCCCAGCAAGCTGATGTACCCTACCGCCCCGGAGATGTAGCGTAGCCAACTCTCTTTTGCTGGTTGTTAGTGAGATTGGACTCTCATGGGAGGGAAATGGGTCGTCCACGGAAAAGTCGTGGAGTCGCCATATTCCCGAGGGAGTTTGGAAACGGCTAGTCTTCTGCCGGTGCTAGCGGGAAAAGTTGTCGTATACGACCAGTGTGGTGCGTATACGTCGTGTAGTCGGGTTTTGCCGGCTAGTATAAAATTGATTCGAATCGCTACCTCGCAATAATGAGTACCGCTTGTTTAGCTCATCACATCGTAGTTTATCAACTGAAAGATGAGGATGAGAGATGATAGAACTATTTGGTCGAATATGATCTTTTCTTGCAAACTTGATTGCAATAGTTGTAGACTGCAAAACTTTGGATTCTAATACACTTAACTTTGAGCTAAAACTTGAAAGTAAGGATCCACCATTAGTGTTGTTTTCGCAAAGGAGTAAACCCCACAGCCAGAAAGCCTTTGCATACTAGGCGTCGGCCTTAGCGTGCTCGTTGACGAGTCAGTCTTGCTGAGTATTAGAATACTCGGGGTTTGTTCGTTATGTTTCAGGACATGAGTCGTACTTCCACGACTTATACGGTAGCTTTCCGGAAGAGGAGCAATGTCCCGAGGGAGGTTCCCTCCAATGGGAACGAATCCCGACGCCGTGAAGGAGAAGGACCGTGGTGTACGACGGGGTCAGTACATCATGATAAACGTTTTAGAAGTATTTTGTTGTACAAAGACTAAGTTTCCGCTGCAAGACTCGTAGGGTTTTAAACTTCAATAATGTATTACGCTTCCGCTGTACGATGTTTGTAATTCGAAAACCTGGTTGTATTATACCATGATGTATATATTCTGGCTTCAATGAAATGATGAACTGTTATAACTCGCTTCGTCGAGTGTTCCCCTGTACCGATTCCTGAGTGTCCCGGAAGGGATGTCACAATAGATGTATCCAATCTTTTTATTGATGGGTAGAATCATGATAAAGGGGAAAAGAAATCCGCAAACCAGTCAACGAACTAACGCAGTAACCCCGGACACTGTACACAGGACCACCATTGTTAAACAGTTATAACAAGACTAATTATAGAGACTCAACTAATTGAGAATTTACATGAATTGAACTTATAAGCCTCACCGTGACTGATCAATATGACCAAAATATTAATAAAGCATATGCAAGTGGCTGGATACTTCTTTCAAGTGGATGGGATTATATTAAAACTTTTCAGCGGCAGAAACAGCTTACACTAAAGAGAATTAAAGATAATAAAATGCATACAAAAGACAAGTAGAATTTACAATTGATGCTTCCGTAGTGCAAGAACTAAATCACTTTAATTGCATGGACAGAAATGTTGCCAATGAACCAAAATCAAAGAAAGTTGTGTCCCTCCAAAGAACTAAGGGTAATGTTGAGTGATATATGTAAATATAAAGTTTATGTATTATAGTAAATTGCACATTTCAAAATTTTGATCCTTCTTTCTTTTATTTATAGTATTTTTTTATTTTCCTGGAGGATCATTCATGTTACCAATATTCTAGAATGTGTAGCTAAAAGAATACATTGTTGTCCTTTCAAATTTTAACTCTTGAATATGCAACACATGTATAGTTGGTGATTAGTGTGTATCTATATTTTTATAAGGAGAAAGTAACACAAGGCACAAATATTCCAATCTTCATCAAGAGAGTTAGAACAACTAAAAGACGAGAGGCGATAATACGGTTCATGATGCAAGGACTAATATATTAATATATATCTCTATGTCATTTAGCATATAATATTAAATACTAACACTAATTCACAGCATTCATCAATCAACATAGAACATATTAACGCCATTAAGATGAAAATGTAGAGCACAAACAAGGGAGGGCTCGCCGTCGGGGAGGGGGAAGGGGATAGGGGAAAGGCATACCACGGGGAGAGGGGGAAGGGGGACGTGTACCGGGGGAGGGCGTTGAGGAGCTCGAGAGGGTGGATGCCGTCGAGGAGCTCGGGGAGGAGGAGGCGATCGGAGAGCTCACGGGAGGCCGTCCGGGAGCTTGGGCGGGAGGAGTCCGCCCACGAGCTCGGGGAGGAGGAGGCGATCAGAGAGCTCACGGGAGGCCATCTAGGAGCTTGGGCAGGAAGAGTAGAATTAAATATATAGTTATCTAAAATTAATGATTATATAGTAAAGTAGATTTAAATATTTATGTTTATTTGAATTTACATATTTATGTTATTCAAATTAACATATCTCGTTATTTTTGAAACCAATGATCGAAAAAGAAAAAAATTATGGGCCCATCTACAATCGGGCCACCATTACTAGGGGAAATTTGTCATCGACCCGTCGACCGGTTACTAAATTCAAGCCTTTTCATAGGCGGCCCAGCTTGCGCTAGCCATCGCAATATCGGACGGCTGACGTCGGCGGCCGATATTCTAGAAGGTCCTTCCGTAATATCGGTCGCAGACGTCGGCCGTCCGATATTACCGAAGGACGTTCGTAATATCGGCCGTCGACGTCGGCGAGTTGATATTACAGTGGCCCACAATTTTTTCTTTTTTGATTATTGGTCCCAAAAAATCACAAAATATGTAAATTTGTGTCGGTGTTATGAAACCGGCCGACAAGTAAATTTGTGTTTGGAGGGGATCGACGCCACTTCTCGGATGGGCCTTGGATGATTTAGGAGAGCGTGGTTTATACTGGTTCGAGCGATCGAAGCCCTACGTCCGGTTCGAGGATTGTTCGTGTTTCGTCTCGTGAAAAGAGCTACAAAAGATGCGAGGGAGGAGGGTTGCTCCAAGCCTCCGTGTGCAATGTGCTCTAGGATGTGTGTGTGATCGGTCTCATTAGCTCAACCTCGTGGTGTCTCTCTTATAGTCCAAGGGCCGGGCCACTTACGGGTGGGGTCGGAGTTACTAGATGTCGTCCCAAGCGGGGTCGGGGCCGCCGTGCATTACCCTGCTCGCATGAGGGCCGCTTTGGGCGCTCCGGTCGTGCGGCGTACGGTCGGTCTTGATTGGTAGCGCCGGAGTCAATGCCACGCTCGTCACCGTAGCAGCCGTCCCGTCACATGGCGGTCTCCATCCGTCACTCCCGTTCATCATGGCTCCGGCGGAGATGGTGTTGGCGCCTCCGTCTTGTCATCGAGCCGGGGTGTCGAGCGACGCGTGAAGAT
>JAUNZO010004823.1:0-12306 GCA_031894775.1 Chloris gayana | reverse complement strand
CAATTTCTTGGTTTTGGTACAGGCATTTCCAAAGGGATCACCTTTACTGGGTGACATCTCAAAGGCGATCCTTAATATAACAGGAGGCGACACTATCATCCAAATAGAGAAGAAGTGGAATGTAGATGAAAATATCTGCGAAACTACAGGCCTCGCCAATGATTCAGGGAGTCTCACATTTGATAGTTTTCGGGGCCTGTTCATTCTTACTGCAGCTGTCTCAGGTTGTTCACTGTACATAGGCGTCGCAATCTATCTCATTCAAAGAAGGAACAGATTAGATAACCAGAATGGGGGTAATCACCAAGATGGAGTTGGTGATGGAGATGGTCCAGGAGGCCAAGACCAAAATCAAAATGGCGGAAACCCGCCAGTCGAAGAATTGCAACATCAACAAGGTGATCAAGGAGACAGAGGTCTAGGATTTGATGCCCAACATGGAGAAGCGCAGGATATAGAGCATGGCGATGGAATAAGGGAAGTACAAAGAGACAACATGTCTGCACAAGCACAACCAAGTTGGGTTATGACTTTGGGTTCAGGAAGCAACTCGAGCGCAGAGGCTGCGGCCAACCGTTCATTTCTGAAACACAGGGGTTCTGGCAGCTCATCAAACCATCATCGAGCTAAAACCATGATCTACTGAGCTTGACTCTTTCCTTGAACTTTTGGATCCGTATGAAAAAAAAACTTTTGTGTGTATTGGATTAACATAAGAAAAGTCCATTTTACTCCCCTAAAAATCCACTTTGTCTAAATTACACCCGAACAAAATTTTGGTTCACTTTACTCCCTCAAACAATTTAAGTTGGCTCAATCTGATTTGAATTTGAAGCTTAAATTTTGCATGACGATAGTCGTTACCATTCTCTATATAAAAGAATATTTTTCCTTAAATATTTTGTATACAAATTTAAAACTATATAATTAAGATGATATTTGATGCTATTAAACTATACAAAATATTTTTCAATGTAAGGTTCAATGCAAATTGTTGTTGTGCAAAATTTGAGCACTAAAATTAGATCGCACAAAGATAAATAAGAAAAATAAAATGCACAAAGGAGTAAACTGTACCAACTTAAATTGTTTGAGGGAGTAAAGTAAACAAAGATTTATTCAACATGTAATTTGAAAAAAAGTGGATTGTTCCGAAGAGTAAACTGGACTTCTTCCAAATTTTTAATTAACGTCACTCGGTTTCCAGCCTTTGTAATCAGACTAAAATGTGCTTGTTCGAGCCAACACTCAAGTACCATATGCCCATGTTAGAAGTGCATGCCCCGACAAGTGATTATTTTTTAGTCACCCTTCAAGTGTTTTTTCCTAATTTAATTACATGTTATAAATAGTTTTTTTGTGAAAATTACAGGTCTTGTTTGGATCACTCTTTTTAAGAGGGAAGCCACCTGGCGCACTTTATTGACTTTCAAATAAGATTACATCATCGACCAGGTGTTGGATAATAAAGCTAGGGGGGTCATCGCCCCAAGTACAAGATTGTTCTGAATAAAAGCTATTCTTGCTAGTTCATGAGCCACCTGATTAGCTTCCCTATTACAATGTCCTATAGAAAAGAATCAAATGATTTACTCAAATAAATAGCACCAGCCGCCGATGCCGAGAACCCACCCTCCAGCATAGAGGTCACCACTTCGATGGAGTCCGTTTGAGCGATGAATCTGTTGAATCCAGTTTGGAGGGCAAGTTGTAAGCCATTCCTTAGAGCTATAGCTTCCGCCGTAGGAGCATCTAATACATGTGGTAAGAAGCTATTAGCCGCAGCAATACATCCTCCAGTAGGGTCCCGGATTATACACCCCGTACTGCCTTGTCCCGTTTGCCAGTTAAAACTAACATCCACATTAATCATAAGCTTACCATCAGTAGGCTTCACCCAGCCTTTACTTTTCTGTTTTGTTCTCTTCTTTGCTTGTGCATAGTTCGTGGTAAGGACAGCTATAGCCAAAGCTGATCTTTGTGGTGATTGGACATCTTTGACATGGACCACTTTCCTTATTTGCTCCCACCAAATATATCAGGCACCTGTCAATAATAATTCAGCCAAACCAATGTTATAGAGATTATTACTCCCTTACTAAATTGTTGTCGCCGTTGACTTTTTCGTAACGTTTGACCATTCGTCTTATTCAAAAAAATTCTTCAAATACAAAAAGTTATATGCCATATTTCAAGTTTCTTTAGTGATAAATCATATTCCAACAAAATATATGATATTTCTTAAACTTTTTTGAATAAGACGAATGGTCAAACGTTACGAAAAAAGTCAATGGCGACAACAATTTAGTAAGGGAGGGAGTACTTGCTTTCGCTGATAGATTTATCACTTCCTCCACTAGGATCGAACCTGAGGTATCCTGACCCACGACCTCATCCAATTGGTCTAAGATGCCTAGCTGCCTCCAGACAAGTCTAGCAGAACGGGAGCACATAAAGAACATGTGTCTAATATCTTCGCATCCATCTGAGCCGAAAGGACACCCACTATCTTTACCAATGTGTCTATTTGCCAAGATCCCCCGACATGGTATAAGGGCATGTAGAGCTCTCCAGCCAAGGATCATGACTTTAGAGGAAATTTGCAACTTCCAAAGGTTTGCCCAGACTTGCCTTTCGCTTGTGTCCCCCATACTAGGACCCTGGGGAGACCTCCCGAATTTGTGCAACCATTTGACAATGGTACGCCGATCTGATCGAGAAGAGCCCATTTCGGTTGTAATGCCAAGCCACTAGATCTTCCTGCCTGCTTCTAATTGGTATTTGTAGGATCCTGTGCACATCTATTGGCCAAAATAAGTCTCTGATTAAAACCTCATCCCATTGGCCCGTCGTGCGGCAATTAAGTTCATCAACAGTCGAAACCAGAATATTTCCCCGTGGGGTTTGAATTTTCAAATTTTGGCTTCCAGGTATCCATCGATCTTCCCATATATTAACCTGTGTTCCATCGCCAATCCTCCATATATAACCATGCTTGAAGCATTCCAGACCAGCAATGATACTTTGCCATGTAAAAGAGCTTCCTTTCTTCATTTTTGCTTTTAATAAATTACCATCCTAGTAATAGCGAGCTCACGGTACCCTGGCACATAAGGATTCAGGTTCTGCTAGGAGCCTCCAAACTTGTTTCGCAAGCATAGCAAGATTGAAGCTCTGCAAATCTCTAAAGCCCATGCCACCTCTACTCTTTAGGATACATAGTTTCCACCAAGCCAACCAGTGCATTCTCTTGTGATCATCGTCATCTCCCCACCAGACTTGCGATATAGCATCAGTCATACCTTTGCAAATGTTTTTCGGTATTTTAAACACCATCATCGCATAGACTGGTACAGATTGGGCGATAGACTTCAAGAGCACTTCCTTTCCTCCCATACTTAGCATTTTCTCCTTCCATCCCTTTGTTTTTGCCAGGATTCTATCAATAAGATGTTTGAAACAATCACTTCAATCCGTGCCTACCATCGCCGGTAGACCCAGGTAATTATCATTGAGCGATTCTGTCATAATATCTAGACTTGTACACACTTCTTCTCTAGCTTCTATTGACGTGTTAGCGCTGAAGAACATGCTGCATTTAGCCTCACTTACCTTCTGTCCTGAGTTTGAACAATATTCCTCCAGAATTCCTTTTAATACCTCTGCATTCTTCTTGTCAGCATGCATTAGGATCAGAGAGTCATCCGCGAAAAACAGGTGTGTTACAGTTGGGGCATCACGGCACACACGGATCCCTTCAATATCACCTCTAGCTTTTGCCCCTTTAAGCATACTTGACAAGCCTTCAGCTACTAGGTGAAATAGATACGGGGATAGAGGATCCCCTTGCCGCAGTCCCCGTGTTGGTGAGAAGATCTCAGTGTCCATCGAGTTGAACCGGACACTATATCTGACTGAGGAGACACAGGCCATGATCAGTCGCACCCATCTCTGATCGAAACCCATAGTCAACATCATGTGTTTCAGGTAGGACCATTCTACACGATCGTATGCTTTATGCATATCCAGCTTCACCGCGCACAACCCTCTTTTGCCTTGCTTCTTCTTGATTGGATGAATACTCTTGTAGGCAATAAGAATAGAGAGGTTTTCAGGTCCAAAATAATGGTCATTATTTTTCCTCAACTAATGGCCATTAGTTCAAGGGTAGTTTAGTAATTGCATTAAAAATTAATATTTTTTATCATACAAACTTGTGTTAAATACACTAAACTTGACTACAATAATGATGATGATGATTAATCAAAGTTAAATTAAATATTTTATAACAAATTCATGTAAAAATTGACTAACTTATGAATTTTTGGATTATAATCATATTATTTTGACAATATTACCCTTACTAATGGCCATTAGTTATTAACTTCTAAAATTTAATCTACACCGTTAGATCCAACTAATGGCCATTAGTTGAGGAAAAATAATGGTCATTATTTTGGACCTGAAAACAGCCCTAAGAATATTATCCGTAATGAGCCTTCCCGAGACAAAAGCACTCTATTGCTCGCTAATAATATCAGGCAGAATACTTTTAGAGCTGTTTTACGATACTCCCAAATAAATGCCCACCATCCATCTAATTTTAAGTCTATTAGCGAGCATTTTTGAGATTACCTTATACACCACATTGCAGAGACTAATCGGCCGAAATTGTGTAATCATCGACAGGTCTTTTATCTTCGGTATCAAGACAATCGTTGTGTCATTCCACCCTTCTGGTATACCTTCGACATTAATTGCCTCAAGTACCTCTTTGACCAAATCATCACCCAACAGATCCCAGAAGCATTTATAAAACGCTGCATGTAGACCGTCAGGCCCGGGGGCTTTCAGATCCCCAATTTGAAACAAAGCATGTTTAACCTCCTCATACGTGAATGGGGCTAACAGATCCTCATTAATTCATTCCAGCTGTCACACCTTCCTTTGCACGTCTCTGAAACATGCTGGATTGGGTTCTAGTACCTCAGATGTAAATAGGTGTTCAAAGTAGTTGTGCACAATACTGCACATAGTGGTCGGGTCCTCTCTCATGACCCCGTGATCATCCAACAATCCTTTAATCATATTCTTCTTTTTCCGTTTTCTAGCATAATTCTGAAAAAAGCGCGTGTTACTATCGCCATGCCGTAGCCAATTAGCACGCGCTCGTTGAACCCACACAATTTCTTCTTGCTCTAGTATATATTAGCTCAATCTTCAAGAGCTTTTGTGATGCAATGTTCACATCTGAAAGTGGGCTCCTAATCGCTCTAGATCCGATTTCAACTCCTTCATTCGTTTTGTCGGGCCCTTTAGCACTTCTTTGTCCCACTTATGGAGATCTTCATGGACGTGAGACACCTTTTGCATGAGTGTAGGACCCTCACCCCTAGCAGCGGCACGAGCCCATGCCGCCTTAACAATTTCCTCCACTGTTTCCTCATGAAGCCATCTCGCCTCAAAACGTTTCACCCACGCAGAACCAATTCCCTGACTGCCAGACGGGTATTCAAGTACTACCTCTGTCCAAGAATATAAGGATTTGTTGACTTTCTCAATTCTCGTTTGACCATTCATCTTATTCAAAATATTTATGTAAATGTACAAATAAAAAAACATACTTAAAAATATATCTAAAAATAAAGTAAATTATAACAAAATAAATAAAATTTTAACAAATTTTTTGAAAAAAACGAATGATCAAACATGATATCCGAAAGTCAACAAATGCTTATATTTCCGGACGGAAGAAGTATTTACCAGGATAGGCCTATGATCGGACCCCGACATCTGTCATTAAGCAACCGGTTATTGGGAAGAGGTCCGATCATTGGGTATTACAAACCCCACGGTCGAGCCTTTCTCGAATCTTTCCTCTCTCGCCACGTGTAAATATCCCCTCGGCAGCCCATGTCCGCCGGACCACGATCCGACGAGCATCGTGGAAGTTTTGAAGTTGCCGCTGAGTCCGAGCTCTGCCTCCCTCCTTCTCATAGTTGTATAAGATGTCGTTGAAATCACCAAAAACCAACCATAGTGGGTCAGCAGGATCCCGAAGCGATTTCATAATTTCCCAGGTTATTACATCCCGGCTCTCCATAGATTCCCGTTAACCTCTCGAGAGTCCTTCCATCCTCAATGGTAACATCAATATAGTTTTTCGTGACACCTCGCTCCCTAATACTGATGTCATCCCTCCACAACAAAAGTAAACCACCACTCCTACCATCACTCTCGTGCAAGATCATGTGATCAAACCCCAATTTCCTCTTAATTTTGTATGCCTTAACTTTATTCAGATGTGTTTCAGACAGGAAAAACACATCCGATCGCTCGAATTGCTCGAGCGCTCGGCGAGCCCGCGACAGTTCCATGCTAGGAGTTTCATTGCTCCCGGCGACCCTCCCCATCGGAGGACGTCGAGAATAAATTCATTTTTCCGTGACCATCACCCTCATTGTCTTTCCTTTGTCTCTTTTTGTCTTGTACTTTTTCTGGACTGTTGATTGGGTTCCCGTTCTCAATCGTCAGAACTCGACCAACAACATTACCGGGCGCCACCTGACCATCGCAGCTAATGTCATCCTCTCCGTCCTCCATATCTTCATCAGTAGACTTTCTTGGTTCACCACGACCTCTTCTCCTTCCACGCCCTTGTGCTCCTCCTCGATTATTACCTCCCCTACCAGGACCACCACGTACTGTGGGAAAATCAACTACTACCTCCGTCCAGAAATATAAGCATTCGTTGACTTTTAGAGATCAGGTTTGACCACTCGTCTTATTTAAAAAATTTGTGTAAATACAAAAACAAAAAAGTCATATTTAAAATATGTCTAAGAATAAATTAAATTATCACAAAATAAATAACTTTTATAAATATTTTGAATAAGACAAGCGGTCAAATGAGAATTCCGAAAGTCAATGAATCCTTATATTTCGGACGGAGGGAGTAGAAGCCAATTTCCCCACTGAAACATCTCTTCTTGATGTATTCCATCGCCGCATTCTGACTTCTCGTGGCCAAGGAACAAAAACAGCACAGAAACACGGCAGTTTCTCATATTGCACCCTGTATTTCCTCATCTCCTTCAACGTAATCTGAATCACTTGGACTATTGGGCGGTTCAATGGGAGGAAAACCCTCGCCCTAAGATATGGCAGAGGGTTCGTTCTACCCTCTTGTATCAGCACTGTTATGGGGCCGACCCCAACTTTTCCGGCTACCTTCTCCGCGATTTCTTTCTTCTTCATCAAGCCCTATGGTATGCCTTGTATGCGGGTCCAAACCGGGATCTTATGCAGTGGTTGGTTTTCAACACCTGCTTCTCCTAAGAGCATCCTCAAGATTGATAAAAAAAACTGTCCCTAAGAACTGCGGTTGGCAGCCTTGCGGTGGGGAGTTCGATCCCCTGGTCTCGCAAAAAAAAAATTCCTTCGCTGAGCTTGATGGCCTGTGGCTTTGAGCGCACTAAGGTTGTCGTCGGCCTCGGCTTGCACTACGTTGGTCTAGGTTGGCTTGACCTGTCTTCGTCGGGTATAGACCAGGGTTCGCGAGGTTGTTTTGACCGGGTGTGGTGGAGTCTTCTCCTTAGATAATGTCGTGGGAGCGATTCTTCCCCCAATCGGTTGAGTTTAAAAGCTTCCCAATAAATTGATCTGAAAAGACTATTTTTAGGAACAAATCCAAAAATTGTTAGGGGTAATATCTCTTGTCTCCTCCAACAGTTCTCCCTAAAAATGGATCAAGAATGATTTTAATTGGGCCATGTCATATTTGATACCACAACAATACTAATTCCCATGTAAACAAAAGGATTTGATACCACAATAATATTAATTCCCTTATAAATAGAAGGATGTGGGGTCGAACTTTCTCCTAGTTTCTAGCTACAAATAGGATGAATTTAGAGGATAATAAATCTGAGTTATTTTAGAGAGCTGTTGGAGATTATTTTTTTATTATACCCCAATAATTTAATTTAGGAAAGGTTTACGAGGCTCTCTTAGATATGCTCTAAAGGCTTAAACCAAATAATTGAGGATTATTCATTAAAAAATCATCCCCAAGAGAGCCTCGAAACTACACCAATATTCAGTTCCCCTAAAACTACCTCATTTGTAGCTAGAACAGGGAAAAGTTGGAGGCACCATGTTAATGTTGTTGTGGATCTAAATGCTGACATGACCCAATCAAAAGTGTTTTTTTAATCTATTTTTAGAGTAATTGTTGGATGAGAGAAGAAAAATTATCCCTAATAATTTTAGAGATGATACTCAAGATATTTTTTTATTATTATTCATTTGGGAAACTCTTGAAGATGGTATAATTGCTTATGCTTTGCTCGTCGTGCCATTGCAATCCCCACGAATAACTCGTCTAACTCCTCTGCCATGACTCACTATTACAAATGAGCTCCGTAGTGGTGAATACACACTTTTTCGCAGTGGTGGGAATGTAAAGGGCTCATCGCTAAGTTTAGCTACAACGATCGGAAAACCATTGAGTATGTGTCGACAGTGGTGGAACATTTGTCCGCTACATGAACGAGAACTAGTAGCGAGCATAGTGATGTTAACAGAAACAAGTACTGAAAATAAATCAATCAATCAATCGCATCCATTAGATTCAAATTCAATGGTTCGGATGAAGCAATCAAGGACTATAAAATAAACACTTAACCCTAAAATCCATTTCCCAACCCACTCCCACCCCACCGCCTGCCTCCGTCCCTCCCTCCCTCCCTCTCTCTCTCTCTCTCTCTCGACTATAAAATAAACACTTAACCCTAAAATCCATTTCCCAACCCACTCCCACCCCACCGCCTGCCTCCGTCCCTCCCTCCCTCCATCTCTCTCTCTCTCTCTCTCTCTCTCTCTCTCTCTCTCTCTCTCTCTCTCTCTCTCCACGATGCATCCAAGCGGTGGTGCCGTCCCTCTTCCCTCATCCATCCACCGACGCAGTGGCGCGACGGGGCCCGGTCCACCGTCTCCCTCCTCTCGAGGCCCCTACCTTCCGGCGTTGCGGCACGACCCGGTCGCCCCACCCGCCCTCCTCCGGCGCTCCTCCCTCATGGCGCGGCGGTGCGGTGACGAGACGGTCGACCGCCCCGTCCTTCCCGATAGAGGCCGGATCCGGTGCTGCCTCCCTCCCTAGACCCGACCAACGATAGATCCGATGAGGGAGAGCCAACAAATCTTTTTTCTGTTGGGAATGTAGTAGCGGGCTTTTGCTCATCTGGTAGTGGTGGCCTTTTGTCTGCTACTACTACTTCATTTAGTGACATTTTTATTTCTGCAATTCATATTTTTAACTCGTAGTGATAATAAATATAGTGATAAAAATTGATCCTGCCACTATGTCCACTTTTAACCATCACTCGTAAAACTTCATTATAGTAGTGACTGCATCTCTCGAGCACCACGACCATGACCACGACAAGCACCATCACATCCATGGCCATGGACACCACTAGCACCACCATTAGAGCATGAGAGGTCCAAAAACTCTCCCTAAATCAAATGCTGGGAAGATTAGTCTAAAAACTCATCTCCAATAGTCCCCCAAACCACTCCTATATTTAGCCCCTCCCCTCCCCCCCCCCCCCCACAAGCCACCTCACTTGTGGCTGGAAACATGGAGGAAATTGGGGGCCCAATCCTTCTATTTCCAAGAAAATTGATGTTGTTGTGGCCTGATGTACCCAATAAAATATATTCTTGATCATTTTTAGTGAGTGAACTGTTGGAGGAGAGAAAAATAATTATCCATAACAATTTTTAAGGTGGTAACAAAATCATAGTTTAGGGACCAATTTTTACGTCTAATTTGAGGATTATGAGCAGGGAGCACGCTCGATATAGGGAAAAGAAGAGGAGGGCAGAAGTTGTGTGTTCTTAAAAAAAAAAAAAGAACAATGATGGGAAATTATTGTAATTATCTTAAAGAGTAAAATGCACCACACGTCCCTAAACTATTTAGGAATAATCATCTAGATCTACGAACTCTCAAAATAATCATTTAGGTCTTCAATCCGTGTTTTGGATGGTCATCTAGGTCCATAAACTTTATATTGATCATCTTATGTCCATGATCTATTTATGTTGCATCAATCAGGTTCACATTATCACCTAAACACTCTTCATACGTGTTGCCGCTGCCACACAACTGCTCTTCACACGAACGCCATCGAGCCTACTCGACGACGCTAGCTAGGAGTAGTTGTTCTCTCGCTCGTTGCATTTCACCCTCTCATTCGACCCAATATCCCATTGTGACATCGCCTTTGCATATCCGTTACTTATTATCCCACTTTAACGGTGGTTGTTATCCATGACAACAAACTATCCTCCATATTGCATTGTCACAACTACCTAGTGGACAGACCGACCCGTAGGTAGCGGACACAAGGCTGCGTTAGGGAAGCGAGGCTGGATGGAAGAGGCTAGTAGTTGAGCGGTGACATTGTGCGTTGAGCGTAGCTGAACAACGGTATTGTGGACCTAACTCGACAAAAATTAACTAAAAACTAATCTACTCAAAGAATCTCAAGTTTCTTTGAAACTGAAAGGATCCTAAGAACCTTAATCTCTAGAGCAAACAAATTTCGCTTGCCCACCAACTTTGACGTGGCAAGGATGAAGGATTGGAACCAAACGCGTAGCTGCAGCATTTTAAACTCGAAGGCTTCCAGACGATCCCCTCGTGTTCAGCATGGATGAACTTGCGAAGAAGAGACGTTGCTTTCGCCATCAGCTCCCCGTTTTGTGCCTGCGAGTGCGACACTGCACGCTCGACGACGACAGCACGTCGTGCCTCCGTGCGCTACTGCGGTCGGGCAGCCATGTTTCTCCACGTGTGCCCATGCAAAATAAGTACTAATTGACTTTTGGTCCAGTCTCCGCCGTTGAAGTTGAACCGGCAAGCTACCCGGCAGCCGCCTACCGCCACCACGTGCACCCGAAAACCTCAATTACAGCATTCTATAGGGGTATTACTGAAAACTGCGCGTTTGACCAAGTAAAGTTACATTGCACCGTTGAAGGGACATCCAACCGCATGTGAACCTGCCTGTTATACTAGGGTGTGTTCGTTTCCAGGTATATAATTTTTAGAGGGGTCAAATCAAAGAGAATTTTATCATTTTGGAGTACTAAATAAAGTCTAATCTCGAAACTAATTGCAGACTCCCCTATCTAATTCACGAGACGAATCCAACGAGGGTAATTATGGTGTTATTAGAAGATATTTACTGTAGCATCACTGTAGCAAAACATAGATTAATTAGGATCATTAGATTCGTCTCGCAAATTAGAGGGGGTCGTGACATAGGTTTTGTCATTAAATTAATAAAAGTACTACTAAATAGTAAGATTCTCTTTGATGTGATGGGTATAATTTTTAGAGGCGAGGAAACGAACAGGGCCTAAGAAACAATACTCGCATGCTACGGGGGTCAATTCGAGAAATTGCAAACACCTGGGTCCGGATCGGGGTCCTCCGAATTGGTTCAATCAATTCAGAGGATTCCCTTTGTGCATTAGCTACCATCTTAGCCCTTCGTATGCATATCAAAGGTTGCGATGGTTAACTCTCTTCAGCAAAAAAATACTAAGGATCCCACACCACGACCTGTTGTTTCCTCTCCGATGTGCCAGCCATCAAACTCTGATCCATGTTTGCCGGTACGGTGCTCAACGCGGGAGCAAACCGTGGTAGAGACGAACAGCGTCACCATTGTTCTGACAACAACGAAATACAGTATGTGTGTATTCCTCGTCAGCGTTTGATACTCGTTCGACTCGTCGCGCCTGCGCTCAAGATGCGGCCTGTCGGCGTTCCATCGGATAAAAACATACGGGTTTAAGAAAAATTCATAGCCATCGTTCTCCTTCCCAGGGTACTCGACGGGAGGCTTGCGGTGGTCCTGATGAGCGGTGACGGAAGCCACACAACGACCTCTGCAAGCAGTGCGCTATCACGGTGGCAACAGCTCGCCGGAAACGACGCACGGCAGCGGCGACGGGTAGGGTGGCTACAGCAACCCAAGGAGTGGCATGCCACAGCGCCGGCAAGGCTGAATTGAATGGCTCTCCGCTGTTCGAGTCATAGCCACGATGAAATCGACTTGACTTGGGACAAGAGCAGGGAGAGTCAGCTCAGGATCCGTCAGCCGGGAGAAGAAGGTACCAGCAGTCATTGCAAAGGTTGGTAGCCCTTGATTCTTTCACGAACGGTCCATATAGCAGCTAATGCACAAAAGGGAATCCTGTGAAGCAATTCAGAGGACCCCGATCCCCTGA
>JAUNZO010004822.1:0-29693 GCA_031894775.1 Chloris gayana | reverse complement strand
AGAAATAGACAAAGCTTCTTTTGTTAATTTACCTATGAATTTTACTCGGAAATTAATTTGGAATTTCAACCTGGACTTAATAGGAAAAATGCCTAAAATACTTTCATTTACAACCCTGAATTTTTATAGAATTTTTGGAGCTCGGGAAGGTTACTTTTTAATTTCGCGAAAACGAGAGGGACCTTTTTGCAAAATGGCCGAGACCGGCCCCGGCGCTAGCCTCTCTTCTTCTCTCCTCTCTCTCCCGCGCTCGGCGCCGCCCGCGCTCCGCACCGCCTCCCGGCCGGGCCGCCACGCCACCCCGCCACGCAGCCGCTTGCGTAGCTGCTCGGCTGCTTGCCGCACCGCCTCTCCGGGCGAGATAACACCCCCGGCCATATCCTTTCCCCTTTCCTCTCCCTCGGTCCACTCCACACCTCACCGCCACCCCGCCGTCTCCGAAGTGACGACGCTAGGCCGCTCCGGTCACCTTCCGCCCGAGCTAACGCCACCGCGAGCTCCGCCACCCGACCCTAAAGTTTCTTCAAGTCGCCAATCAAGTTGAGCACCTCTGCTCTGCCGTGGCGAGGTCAATTCCTTCACCGCAACCTCACCGGCGTTCCTCCGCTGCAACCTCCGATTCGTGCTGTCCGGTGAGCCGCTCAACCAACTCCTTGTTCTCGTTGGTGCGTAACTCATTACTCTAGTTTCCTGGGTGCTGATCATCGCATTTGTTCCACAGGAAACCGTGAAATCGACGATCTTCCCCACGTCCGGTCGCCGCCGTCCGCAACGCTCACGGTGAGCCCCACCTCGCGGCCGTGCTCATGCTTCTAGGATCTCGCGACGAGCTTGGTTATGCTCCGTAGAAGCTTTCCATAGTTTTTCCCCAAATTTTGAGTGCTCGAGCGAGCTCCCCACCATGCCGGAGCGCCGCCGCGTCCGGACCTCGCCGTCGGCGTGTTTCCGTCACGGCTCGGGTGAGCTCATCGTTGCTCGTTGTGTTCGCCGGCTCGTGTAGAGTAGTTAGGTGGGTCCGCGGCGAGGTTTGGCTCAACGCCGGCCGTCTCCGGTGGCCGCGCCGCCGTGCCATCGCCGCCGTGGCGGAGCCACACCGCGGGCCACATGCACGGGTTCGCGTGTGGCCACGGGCGGGATCTCGTGTGGCCACCCCGTGGTCCAGGGTGTGGCCCGAACATAATTCAAAATTTTAAAAATTCGTAGAAAATTTAATAAAAATCGGAAAAATGCAAAACCAAATTTGTTAGACTCGGAAAAATGAGATCTATTCATTTATGAAATAAAATATCTATTTTGAGCATTTTTATTTCATAGATAGAAATTAATCATATTCTTGAATTAATAGAAGCTATTATTTTATGTTAAATAAATGTTTAATTTAGGACAATAAATTAAGTAAATGAGGGAGATACTGTAGACGAAAGTAATAATAAAAGAAATTATTTTCCAAAATTAGTCTTAAACATTATCATTTCATGTAACTCCAATTTATTAGCCTATTATCACATGTCATTTAAATAATGACTATTTATTGCTTAATAAACAGGATTAATTAATAATTATTGAACCTAAGTAATTAGTAACCACTTGAACATAAATAATTATTGATTAAGGAACATGATTAAGTAGTACTTAATGACCGTGATCAAGCATTAAGTAATGAGCATAATCAATGGTTAGTTATTGAATAATGAACATGTTTAATTATAAATTAGTAATTAACAAATATGATGAATTATTAATTGTTAATTAATGTTTTAGTTACTAGACATAAGGAATCATAATCATTAGTTGCGAGACATAATTAATCAAACAATGGCATGATGATATCATATTCATTCATGCATGCATGACTCGTGATACGCCACGCATTGTTGGTCGACCTAGATTACGAGGTGATCGAGGTTCCACCCGAGGCCGAGGTAGGAGAAGGAAATCTCGAAGTCGACCCGCACGCCGAGGACGCTAACCCCGACTCATATCCGGGCAAGCCCCGGTGCATCCTACCTATGTTTTTTTAAAATATTTTCTTTTATCACATAGTTAAGTTATGTTTGTGCATTAAGTGCTAGGGAATGGTTGATACCCTAGATGCATTGAGATAGGTTTTGTCACACCCCTATCCCGAAAGATAGTTAAGTGTGGTACGGATCGTCTTGGGAGATGATTGACGAAACAACCATACATAGCATCACATTAACAAACATCCACGAATTACAAGTTTACATAACTAAGTTTTGATTACAACATAGAGTTCGAATAAAAGATACATTAGGTTCGAAATTAAGTCTTACATAACCATGATCTTTGTTCAAATTTAAAGTGCGGAAGCGAAATACATAACTCGACGATACATAGATAACTTAAATGAACCATGCCGGCCTAGGCCATGGCTCACTCATCATGGGTCGGAGAGCTAGGGACCCATTCAATGGTCCACTCTTTGGGCTCTTCTCCATCCCAAACCACCTTACCACAACAATCACAAAACCCGGCTTGCGGGAAACCTGTAAATCAACATGTAGTGGCAAAGCCCGAGTATCTAACATACTCCGCAAGTCTTACCCGTCAAATTGGCCATCTAAGACCGACTCCTAGATGCATGGGGCTTGACCGGTTTAACTTGGCCTTTTGCATAAATAGCACCTATGCTAATTAGGTTGGCAAATTTATTACTTAGCCAAATTAATAGGGTTGTTGCATAAAAGAAACTTTAGTGAGCATACTAGCAAGACAAGAGTTTGCAATACAATTTAATATCAATATAAAACAGCAAGCTATTCAACCTCTTTCCATTACTACACATTGCGAACTGCTCGAATCAAGTGGTACTCATTAACCGAGAGGAAACGGCGATAATTATCGAATTATTAATCCTGCAGGAAAGAACCCAAATGCACGACATACGCATCATTTAAGAACACGTATGGCCACCGTTCGCGAGTTCATCATAAAGTAAAACACGGGGCCACCGACCCCGAGTACACGTTCCCCTTGCGACCGTTCAACAACGCGCCCAAGGCTTAACCCATGTACTCTCCAACGGTCCTCAACCCGTGCAACCACCGTGCCAAACACATCACCTCCGGGTCGGTGAGATATCCGGCTCACTTTACAACTTACAAGCTACATAGGTTTACCAATCCCCATAAGAAGGGTATGCAAGTGGTACACAACTCAAACTTGTTCGCGGAGCCACAATGGGGTGTTCTCAATTTTAACCAAATTCATCATGTTCACATTTAGTCATAAGCCATGAGTGAGATCCCCAAATCTATCGTTGACTCCAAAAACATAGCATAGCACTTCTAACGAGGATATGACACATAAGCGACATAGGACATATAGGAATTTATGCATGTGGATTTCCAATCAACGCCTAAAACTTAAATGCACATTCATCATCCTTAATATAGTGATAAAAGAAAGACATTTCAAATAATAGGAATGCACCGGGGCTTGCCTTGAGAGTGATCGAAGTTAGCACTAGCCTCACAAGCGTTGAGCGTGGCAATAGCTTCTTCCGGCGGGATCAATTCGGCGTCGTCACCTAAGGAATGAAGTGCAATGCATGAGTCACATGAACACAAGGTCGATGATGAGAGCAATGCATGGGTGCTGTTTTTGTAAAGATGCATATGAACACATTAATCAAAAGTTTTGTCTGCACAAACCCTAACAAGCATGACATGTCTCTTGTTTTATTTTAAGGGGGTCCAAATACATGACAAGCATAGTCATACTAATACAATGAGTAATGTCTCGATGGCATAGACATGAGTGCTGTGATTAGTGTAGGTTTAGCACTAACATTTTAACAAGCTTCTAATAATACAACGAAGAAACCTAGGCTCATGTGCGTTAACATCACATGCGATGACGATTTCATTTTAAAATAAGAATTCGCTCTCAAAATTAACACATACGTGAAATATATGAAATCTCTTAACTAAACCTGCCATGAGGTGCTAGGGGACATGGTGAACAGTGAAAATTACATAACCATGCAGAGACATAATTTTTAGAACCATAAACTAATTACACATGTGCTGAAAATAGCTTTTTAGGAATTTAGATCTAGGGTTTGCAAAATTAATATCTTAACATGCTCAAAAATTAACATGGACTTTTCTACACATGCACAGTGCTAAGATGAAATTAATTACCAAGTCTCATGCAAAAATAATTTATACAGATTTAATTAAAAATTAAATACAGAGAATACAAGAAATGCAATAACTTGAAAAATATGAGATGAAATGCAGATCTTCCAGTGCCAAAAATTCATGTATGCCTGGGTGAATATTTTGGCCAAGTGGCATTTAATTTGGATTTATAGTTTTAAAGTTATGGCCTAGTTAAGTTTTCAGGGGTTGACTATTGTCATTTTTGTAAAAATGTGAAAATGACCAGATCTGACGAGTTCATGTTACTTTTATGAGAGTACACGTCTTCTAGTTTCCAAAACATTTTAGTTTGAAATTTTTGGACGATTCAAACGCGAGATATGGATTTTTCAAACTTGAATGAAGTTTGGGTGTATTTACGAAAGTGCCACTGGCAGTTTTTAAATAGAGGGCGGCGCGCGGGCTCCGGCGGGCGGTGGCCGGCGCCGGCGAGGTCCGACGCGGCGGCGCTACGCTGGAGCTCATGCTCCGGCCTTTGGGGAAAGCTTGCGCGTGGTGCGGGGAACACGGCTGGTGGGGTCCACGGGGCCCCGCGACGGCCGGAGGCGGGCCGCGGCGAGCGGCGGCGCCCGCGGGGGCTCCGGCGGCGGCGTGCGTCGAGCGCGAGAGAGAGAGGAGGGAGGGGGCTGGTCCGGGAGCACCACCGGGCACGGGGAGTCGCGGCGTGGGCTCGGACGGCGTGGAGGCTAGCCGTGGAGGCGGCTCGACGGAGGGGTGGCGGGGCGGTGCGGCTGCCGGCGGCGGCCTTCTCCAAAATCCCGACGACCTGGGGCGACGGAGTGAAGCGCGTCGGGGGGAAGGCTGGGGCACGAGCTCGCGCACGCAATGGCGAAGAAAGGGAGAAGAAGTGGCCCACCTAGGCGGCGTGCGACGCGGGGAGCACGGAGCGGCCATGGCGGCGGCGGCGGCAATTCCTTCTGCGGCGCGAGCTGCGGTGAGGGAGAGAGCTAGGCGGTGGTGCGGTGAGGAGGGCAACGAGCTGGGCAATGATTGAGGCGGATGGGGGGAGCGGGGCTTGGCCTCCGTGGCGTATTTGAGGGAGCGGCCGGACGGTGAGGCGGCGGCCGGAGCGGAGGAGGCTTCAATGCCGGCCGGCCGGGGTTGGACGGCGGGTACGAGTTGGTTGGGAGCTGGCAGGGGGCACGCGGCGACTTGACAGGGCAGGGCGGGGCGCGTGCGCGGCCTGCGGCTCGCCGGACCGGCGGTCGGGCCGCCATTGTCCGGTGGTCAACGGTGCCCGGAGGTCCAAAATTCGAATTTCAATCTGTGGTTCGGTATTTTGACTAAAATTCGTATTTCTGTTACTCCAAAATCAAAAGTAAAAATATGGAGAGTTTCAGCACGAAATGCTTTAATTTTCATCTTTTAGTTTGAAGTTCCAAAAGTGTTTCCAAAAATTTATACAAAATTCATAAACGACAGTGTTTCAGATTTGAATTTGAATTTTTGGGCATTCAAAACCTTGTTCAAAAATTTGGTAAAAATATTGTAAATTCTTCTTTTTACATGAGCAATCCAGTGGTGCAAAAATCTAGGGGTGGTGTCTTTATAATTTTTGCATTTCCTTTAGGGGTGGTTAGGGTTAGGGTTTAGTTTAGGTTTTCTCCCCTTTTCTCTTTTTATTTTTTTTCTTCCTTTCTTTTTCCTGGTTGGGTGATTAACCTTAGTACTTGATTAGGGATGTGATTAGGGTAGTGATTACGTACTAAACCTTAAATCGTGACATGGGATGTCACAGCCCTCCCCCTTAAAGAAATTCTCGTCCCGAGAATCGCTACGAATTAAGGAGAGGGAGTGCGAAAATTTACCGATTTGTGTGACGCGAGGAACTCGGGAAAATTCTTCTCTAGAAAATCCTCTTGTTCCCAAGTTGCTTCTTCTTCGGTGTGGTTACTCCATTGCACTTTATAGAAGGTGATGGTGCGATTGCGAGTTACTCGGTCGTTTTGATCAAGAATCCGGACGGGGTATTCGGGGTAGGAGAGATCTTCTTCTAGTTGATCGGTGTCGGAAATGACCACATCTATCGGAGACTTCAAACATTTCTTGAGTTGAGATACATGGAACACGTTGTGCACACGAGCAAGACTTTCCGGTAGTTGCAATCGGTAAGCAACCGCGCTATGCTTTTCCACAATCGGATAGGGTCCGATATAGCGGGGTGCTAGCTTTCCTTTAATTCCAAACCGAGACACGCCTTTATTCGGGGAGACACGAAGATAGACATGATCTCCCTTCTCAAATTCCAACGGGCGTCTCCTTTTGTTAGCGTAACTCACTTGGCGAGATTGTGCGGCTTTCATGTTGGCTTGAATTTGTCGAACCTTCTCTTCGGCTTGGGTGACAAGATCGGGACCAAAAGTGGTTCTTTCTCCCGCTTCCGACCAATTTAAGGGTGTACGACAAGAATGACCATACAACGCTTCAAATGGTGACATTCCCGAACTCTCTTGATAGCTATTGTTGTACGAGAATTCGGCGAATGGAAGACAATCATCCCAATTTCCTCTATTTTCCATAGCACATGCTCTCAAGATATCCTCCAAATATTGATTCAATCTTTCGGTTTGTCCATCCGTTTGAGGGTGATATGCGGAGCTTCTAATGAGAGTGGTACCAAGACAAGAATGCAATTGCTCCCAAAAGCGAGATACAAATTGCGGACCTCGATCGGAAACAATAGTTTTAGGTACTCCATGCAAACACAACACTCTTGAGATGTATAGCTCGGCATACTTCTTGGTATTGTAGGTAGTATGGACGGGGATGAAATGCGCGGACTTGGTCAATCTATCCACAATAACCCAAATTGAATCATGCTTCTTTGATGTGAGAGGCAATCCAACGATGAAATCCATAGCGATGTCCTCCCACTTCCAAACGGGAATTTTTAATGGGTTTAATAATCCGGCTTTTCTTAAGTGGTCGGCTTTCACTCATTGGCAAGTATCACACTCGGCCACATACCGTGCAATTTCACGCTTCATGCGTGTCCACCAAAACTTTTCTCTTAGGCCGCGATACATCTTGTTGCTACCGGGGTGTATGGAATATTTAGACAAATGTGCCTCATCCATTATTTTCTTCCGTAATTCCATATTCTTCGGAACCACGAGACGTTGGTTGAACCATAATACACCATTGTCATCTTGTCGGAAACATGTAGCTTCATCTTTCTCAATCTTTTGCCGAATAAATTCCATACCTTCATCCTTCTTTTGCGCCTCAATAATTTCCTCACGAAGGGTAGGAATGAGAGCTAGATTATATAGTGAACCATAGGGAATGACTCGAAGACTCGGTTCACTAGAATCTGAAATTTCCGAGTTTTCCATAGAACAACCGGTAATATGATTGCATTGATCCTTGCGACTCAAAGCGTCGGCAACCACATTAGCTTTACCCGGATGATAATGGATTTCCAACTCATAATCCTTGATTAATTCCAACCATCTACGTTGCCTCATATTCAACTCTTGTTGGGTGAAGATATATTTGAGACTCTTATGATCGGTGTAAAGATTGACAAGATTTCCAAGTAGATAATGCCTCCAAGTTTTCAAAGCAAGGACAACCGAGGCTAGTTCCAAATCATGGGTAGGGTAGTGTTGTTCATGCTTGCGAAGTTGACGAGAAGCATAAGCAATGACACGACCTTCTTGCATTAGCACACATCCTAGACCGGTGCCGGATGCATCACAATACACGTCAAACGGCTTGGTGATGTCGGCTTGTGCTAACACCGGAGCGGATGTCAAATGCTTCTTGAGAGTTTGGAAGGCTTCTTCACATTCACGGCTCCATTTAAACTTAGCATCTTTCTCCAACAATTTTGTCATAGGCTTGGCTATGCTTGAAAAATTGGGGATGAATTTCCGATAATAGCCGGCAAGACCTAGAAAACTTCGGATTTGTCTCACCGACCTTGGGGATTTCCAAGTAAGCACTTCACCCACTTTACTTGGGTCAACGGCGACACCTTCCGCGGAAATAATGTGACCCAAGAAAGGCACTTGCTTCAACCAAAATTCACATTTGCTAAACTTGGCATACAATTGATGATCACGAAGCCGTTGGAGAACAATGCGAAGGTGTTCGGCATGCTCTTCCTCGGACTTCGAATAAATAAGAATGTCGTCAATGAAGACCACGACAAACTTATCCAACTCGGGCATGAATACCGAATTCATCAAGTACATAAAATGAGCCGGGGCATTTGTGAGCCCAAAAGACATGACGAGATACTCAAAGAGGCCATACCGCGTAGAGAATGCGGTTTTGGGAATATCTTCGGCTCGGATCTTGATTTGATGGTAACCGGATCGGAGATCAATCTTCGAGAAAACCTTAGCACCAACTAATTGATCAAAAAGAATATCAATCCGAGGGAGTGGGTATTTATTTTTGATAGTTACCGCATTGAGAGGGCGATAATCCACACATAGACGTAGCGTTTTGTCTTTCTTCTTCACAAAGAGAGCGGGACATCCCCACGGAGATGAACTAGGGCGAATATATCCTTTATCCATAAGCTCACCCAATTGCTCTTTTAAGATTGCTAGCTCATTGGGAGCCATCTTGTACGGCCTACGGGAAATTGGTGCCGTACTGGGTTGGAGCTCAATTTTAAACTCGACATCCCGATCGGGTGGCATGCCCGGTAAGTCATCCGGAAAAACATCGGGAAACTCACATACCACGGGAATATCCTCAATCCTTTTTCCCTCAAGATGATAGATTTTTGAAGTGGAGAATTTGGGATGGGACAATCGGAGAATAGATGAACCATGGAGTGGGGACTTTAGGTGAACTTCACGGGAATCGATGTGTAAAACGGCTCTATGGAGTTTCATCCATCTCATACCTAGAATTATATCTATTCCTTGCTCGTTGACGGTCCTTATGGTCCAATTTTACCGTCAACATGTTGCATCTTTTTGAATCAAACACCATCACCAAGAATAGACATAGGGATTATTTCTAACAAATTCCACTAGTCTTGGTGAAATTATGAATGCAGGTGCAATTCATATGAAAACAGGGGAAAACATGCACGAAACATGGACTTTGCAATCGACGGATTTTCCCCGGACTAAAGAATATAGTCCAAAAGCCCAAAACCACAAAACAGAGCCTCAACATCAAACCAAGCAAGTGGATTGGGCCGAGTACACAGCCGGGGAAGGCACCGAGAGAAGAATCAAGCCCGGGGAGTCCAGGCCGGTTCGGCCGAACCACCCTAGTGGGTTCGGCCGAGCCGACGAGTGGGCCCCCGGCCCATCTTTCTCTGGCGGTTTGTCACCGACGTCCGGAGGTCGGTTCCACCTGCAATTAATGCCACCGACGTCTAGAACCGCCTCCAAGTTGCCGACCTTCCAAGGCTATAAATAAAGGGGTACACCTCCCTCTCTCAACACACCACCAACATCAAGATACAAGACAAAACTCTCATCCTTAGGCCAAGGGCCTCTTGTATCTTAGTAGAATAGGAGAGAGGGCAAGGAAGAGGAAGGAGTGTTCCTCCCTTTTAAAGTGGAGTAGTATTTCCTTTTCTTTTACCTTGGCGTGTAAACACTCTTTTTGGTGATTTATACGTGGTGATCTACTTATCTATCGTGACATATCTTTGTGTTAGACGTAATTCTTGTTATACTTGTTTACGGGATCATCGCTTCGCAAGAAGTGCTCTAGCTTTCGAACTCGGTTCTAGGCCGAGGCTAGAGTGGTGGTCAATAGCATAGACGTGGTGTCTAGGGCTGGAGATCGCCTTTGTTTGCTGTGTGCCCCACGGTTTGTAGAGGTAGGTGGCGGGAAGTGACAGCCACTGTCATCCAAAGGAACCCTCCACGTTCGGGTACATAGTAGAGCTTTCGTAGACCGGAGTGGCTTGGCAGACCAAGCCTAAGACGGTGCCCGAAGTAAACAAGTCTAGCTTGCGTTCGTCTACCTTTAAAGGATAAATAGATAAGAGTCACCCTCTCGACCCTATTTTGCTACGTTGTCTTGGTTGTCCTTGGGTAAACTAACCTTGTTGCAGAAATACTCTGTTCCCTGCGGATATAAATACGATACCTTGGAATACTCCCGGGTGAAGTGCTACAACGGTATTCCGTGCGCTTGCGGATTCATTCGTGACGTAAGAAATACCAACAAGCATTTCTGGCGCCGTTGCCGGGGAACGGTTGTTATCTTTGTAACGAATCAGGTTTGCCCTCGTAATCTATCTTACTTACCGTTCTGTTTTTATTTTTTTCCTTACATTCAAAATTTCACAAAAACATATCATGGAGTCACACCCAACCATCCAATCTTTCTCCACTCCACGGGGTGAACTCTTAGAGCCATCATCATCATCACAACCTATTTCTTCACCTGGCTATGAGTTCTCCCCGATTACATTTCGATGATTAGAGGTTTATCCTTTTCGGGTTTTAAACATGAAAATCCTTATGAACACTTGCGAGAGTTTGAACATTTGTGTTCATGCCGATTGATCCATGGCATGACACAAGAAACATTGAGGTGGAAGTTGTTTCCCTTCTCTCTCAATGAGAAGGCGAAGCAATGGTACACTTACACCGCTAAGAGAGTGAACGGTGATTGGAAAGAATTGCGAGACAAATTTTGTCTAGCATTCTTCCCCGTATCTCGTATCACTTCTCTACGAGCGGAAATAATAGGCTTTCGACAAGAAGAAAAGGAAACCTTAAGTGCGTCATGGATTCGGTTCTGTTCTCTAACGGACTCCGGACCAGAATTATTGCTCCCCGAACCCGTTTTATTACAACACTTTTATTCGGGATTGAGCAACGATACCGCACTTTATCTTGACACGGCCGCGGGTGGATCTTTTTCTCATAAGACCATAGCGGAAGCACACGAACTTTTGGATCGAATTGTGGAAAACACACCTTTTTCCGCTGACTTACTCGTAGAGCCGGAGTCGAAGATGAGGAACTCGTTGTGCAAGAGACACAACACTTGGTGCCCATGATGGAGCACCTAGCACTCGAGTCCTCATCTAACACAAGAACAATGATAGAGGAAGATGAACCTCTTGATTTCCCATTTGAGTTCAAGGAAGAAATTTTTGAAGATTTTGGAAACACCTTGAACTACTCCTATCAAAAGAAACCAGCACTCCCTGCACCAACCCCGAACCTATTGAAAAATCTCTTCTCTTAAAAACTGTTCGGAAGTTGACAGCAATTATGAGCGATGAATGGTTGATGGAAAACGAACTTTCTTCGGAAGTTCTTCGACTTGATCATCCTAGATCAACCATTCGTGGCTCAATTCGGGGAGTAATGGTAGATGTTCTCTATAATCCTCTAGTAGGTGCCAACATCATGTCCGAATCTTTTGCTTCAACTTTATTTGGAAACGAGACATGGGCACCTTCCGACAAACTCCTTAAAGCCCCACCGGGGCAATTTTTTGAGAGTTTGGGGATCATTAGAGATGTTTGCATTAAGCGTAATGAAGCGAGAGGTTTCCTTGGACTTTCACGTTTTCGGAATCCTAGATTTCGATGTTTTGGTCGGTCATCCCATAGAAAAGCTTTTCTTAGGGATATCACCTTCGAGGAACCTTAGACTTCACCCTCGGCAAGAAAACTTTTTCTCTTCCTATCATTCATGCACAAAACTCTTTTGCCGAGGAGCCGCTTGTGGAAGAAGAATGCATGGAGGGGGTTATGGCAATTTTTCCTCATGAAAACCCCGAATCATCCTTGGATGAAGATGCTCTTGATTTCATTTTAGAAGAGGATGATTCGGCGGAAACTTTTGAACTGCCCGAAACTTTTACACCTACGCCACCTCCCGTAGAGCTCAAAACTCTTCCACCGAGGCTTGCGCTACGTTTTTCTTCACGGAAATCCCGAAACCCCTGTCATCATAAGTGACAAGCTTTCGGAGGAGGAAACTGCAAAACTCTTAGCCGTGCTAGAAAAACATCACTCCGTTTTTGGGTACTCGCTTGGAGACCTCAAGGGAATCAGCCCTGCTCTTTGCACCCATCGCATTCCCATAGACCCCGATAGTACACCATCTAGGGAACCTCAAAGGAGGTTGAACAATGCGATGCGGGAGGTCGTTAAAAAGGAGGTCTTAAAACTTTTACATGCCGGCATTATCTATCCTGTTCCACACAGCGAGTGGGTGAGTCCAGTGCAGGTCGTACCCAAGAAAGGAGGAATGACGGTCGTCCATAATGACAAAAATGAGTTGATCCCTCAACGCACCGTCACGGGATGGAGGATGTGCATAGATTACCGAAAACTTAACAAGGCTACAAAGAAGGATCATTTTCCGCTGCCCTTCATCGATGAGATGTTGGAACGGCCGGCAAATAATTCTTTCTTTTGTTTCCTTGATGGGTATTCAGGATATCATCAAATCCCCATCCATCCCGACGATCAAAGTAAAACCACTTTCACATGCCCCTATGGAACTTACGCCTATCGACGAATGTCTTTTGGGCTTTGCAATGCACCTGCATCTTTTCAACGTTGCATGATGTCTATCTTTTCCGACATGATCGAAGAGATTATGGAAGTATTCATGGATGATTTCTCTGTTTATGGAAAAACCTTCGATCATTGTTTAGAAAATTTAGACAAAGTCTTGCAACGTTGTCAAGGAAATGATTTAGTGCTCAATTGGGAGAAATGCCATTTCGTGGTTAGAGAAGGCATAGTTCGGGGCATTTGATTTCCGAAAGGGGGATAGAGGTGGACAAAGCTAAATTAGAAGTTATAGAAACGCTTCCACCTCCTGTGAATGTTAGGGGCATTCGCAGCTTTCCGGGACATGCGGGGTTCTATCGTCGGTTTATCAAAGATTTCTCTCAAATTGCTAGACCCCTTACAAATCTGCTTGCGAAGGATGCACCCTTTGAGTTTATCGATGAATGCATGACTCGCTTTCACTACCCTTAAGAATGCACTCATCTCGGCGCCAATTATCCAACCCCCGATTGGACGCTGCCTTTTGAGATAATGTGTGATGCTAGTGATTTTGCTTGTGGGGGCTGTTCTTGGCCAAACTAGAGATAAAAAGCTGTTGACGGTCGTTACGACCAATTTCGACCGTCAATTAGTCAAATAAATGAGAAGGACTAGGCATGTCTTACACGCATTTTACTTAGAAATAACCTAGTTCCACTTGTACCTCTAGATTTTTAGTGTGCAGGTGGATAATGATGAATTCCAGGCCCCAAGGCGACAAATCAACACTTTTACAAAACTTCCACTTCGCCGCGGGAATCAACTCCAAGATAAAAGGCCAATGACCACGAAATAGAACACAAAGAAGGCCACAAGCACCTGGATCAAAGACCAACATCCAGTGGGGGAGCCAATCGCCAAAGCCCAGCCCAGGAGGGGCCGGGACCGGTTCGGCCGAACCCACCGGGGTGGTTCGGCCGAACCGGTCCGGTGGCCCCCCGGCCCACTTTTCTCCGACGGTTTGCCCACCGCCTCCGGAGGTCGGTTCCACGCGCATTAAATGCCACCGACCTACGAAACCGCCTCCAGGAGCCGACCTTTCAAGCCTATATAAGGAGGGGTACCCCCCTCCTTAACACACACACAACAACACAAGGATCATTCTCTCCTCACATTAGAAGTTTAGAGGCTTTCTAGGTAGTGCTAGGCTTAGTAGTGGGCTGCCTCATTGCTCCCAAGGTCTTGTGGAGAATTGGGTATAGCTCTTGTATCCTCTCTTTGTAAGACTTGATCTTTTATATATGGAATACTTTCGTTTATATCATTGTCATGAGCTTGACAGAGTAGTCATGATCTTGCTTGATCGTTCATCGTTCGTTCATATGAGTTCATCGTTCGTCCTTCGTTCTTCATTAATAGAAGATGAACACATATCGAATGTTCTTCGTTCGTTCATACTTGATCATCGATTACTCTTGATCTTACTTGGTTGATTGCCGTTCGTCGCTCATTCTTGAGCGACGAACGCCTTTGCATGACTTAGTGCTAGTTTTGATCCTTTCATCCGGCTTATGCTAGTTAGACTAGTGTTCTTATGAATAGGTTTCGGGTTCATCGTCCCGCAAGGGTGCTCTAGATTTGCCACCATGTCGATCCGTAGGATTGGGGTGCCTCGAGGGATCTAGAGTTGTGGTTAGTGACGCCGGCATGGTGCTGGGGTTATCTACCCACCTTTGAATGTGCTTCGTGTCCCACGGTTTGTAGAGGTAGGTGACAAGAAGTGACAGCCTTGTCATCCAAAGTAATCCTCCACGTTCGGGCATGGCATAGGAGTCTAAAAGGCCGGAGTCGCGAGGCGGACCTCGCGTAAGACGGATCTCCCGATGATGCCTAGGCATTAGACGCTTGCTTGCGCTTGCATGATCTTGGATGTTAGGTAGAAGCTGCGCACTCATATGAATGTTGTATCATTAGGAGTAGTGGTCTGCTAGTCTAGTTTAGCTTTATCTAGGATTGCCTCTATCCCTTTTATTAGAGAATGCATTGCCTTGGTGTGTGTCACACTATCCTCAATTTATTGCTCCTAACCCCTGCATTGGAATGTGATTACTTCATCACTCTTTTGTAACACCATGAGCATAAGTACTCTTATCAACCATGTCTTCCTTTGGGAAAATATAAATACGATACCCTTGAATACTCTCGGGTGAAATGCTACAACGGGTTATCCGTCCGCTTGCGGATATTCATGACCCACCTTATAATACATATCTAGTACTTGTACTTGGATGTGGATTATTTGGTTAAATAGTGCAAGTGACTTAAACCCTTGGCTCTCCCGCGGTCACGTGTTTCTTTCCGCGTGACCTTAAGAGATGCCAACAAAAGCATCATGCAATCTCCTATGCAAGCAAAACCTTGACTGGAGCTCGGTTAAATTACACTACCACCGAAAAAGAGCTCCTTGCTGTTGTTTTTGCTTTTGATAAGTTTAGATCCTACTTGACCGGAGCAAAAGTCATTGTTTACACCGATCATGCTGCTTTAAAGTTTTTGCTCAATAAGAAGGATGCTAAACCTCGTTTGATACGATGGGTTCTTCTACTCCAAGAGTTTGATGTAGAAATCCGTGATAAGAAAGGAGTAGAAAATTCCGTGGCGGATCATTTGTCGCGTATACAATTCACTAACCTGCAGGAATTACCCATCAATGATTTCCTACGCGATGACATGCTGCTCCTAGTGAGGGACTCACATCCATGGTACGCCGACATTGTGAACTTCATGGCAACGGGTACGTACCACCCGGAAAGAGCAAGAAACGACTCATCTATGAGAGTCGCCGTCACTTATGGGAAGAGCCCTTCCTTTACCGTGTCTGCGCCGATGGATTGCTAAGGCGATGTGTGCCCATACCCGAGAGCACACGAATCATTGAGAAGTGCCATGCATCGCCATACGGGGACACTACGGCGTGTTTCGTACACAGGCCAAGATATGGCAAAGTGGCTTCTTTTGGCCAGCCATGTACGAAGACACAAAGGAATTTGTCGAGCGATGCCCGGAATGTCAAAAAGTTGGAGGCATCACGGCAAGAGATGCAATGCCCCTCAATTACAATTTACAAGTCGAGCTCTTCGACGTATGGGGCATTGACTTCATGGGACCGTTCACCAAGTCACATGACTGCGAATACATCTTGGTGGCGGTAGACTACGTGTCTAAGTGGGTGGAAGCAATGCCTTGCAGGGCCGCAAATGCCAAGCATGCTCGCCGGATGTTCCACGAAATTATCTTCCCAAGGTTTGGAACACCGAAGCTAGTGATAAGCGACGGAGGGTCTCACTTCATTGATAAGACCTTCCGAAGCTTCCTAAGAGAACTTGGCTCAAGGCATAATATCGCTACTCCATACCACCCTCAAACCAGTGGGCAGGCCGAGACCTCAAACAAGCAAATCAAGCGGATCCCGCAAAAGACCGTAACGTAAATGGGGAAGGGATGGAAGGACAAGCTACCCGATGCACTATGGGCATACCGTACAGCATACAAGACACCCATAGGCATGTCCCCATACCAGCTCGTGTACGGGAAAACATGTCATTTACCCGTCGAGATGGAACACCGAGCGTATTGGGCCATCCGGAAATGGAACATGGACTTTAATGGTGCCGGACGCAAAAGAAAAATGGAGATAGCTGAGTTAGAAGAATGGAGAGACAAAGCTTACCACAACTCAGCTATATACAAAGAAAGGACAAAAAGGTGGCACGACAAAAAGATAAAGATAAAGGTATTTAAGGTTGGAGATAAGGTCTTGCTATTCAATTCACGGGTGAAACTCTTCGGGCATGGAAAATTAAGAAGTAAATGGGACGGACCATACACGGTTATTGACACCTCGTCACATGGAGCAATCACACTTCAAGACGACGAAGGTAAAATATTTAAGGTAAATGGTCAGCGCCTTAAAATTTATTTCGAGCCCGATAAAGATAAAGAATTTGATGTCATGCACTTGATTAATTTAAATTTTCTCTCATGATAGCTCTTTCTTATCTATATCCCGTAGTATCTCTTTCCCTGAAATAATTTTAGCAAGCAATCAACCGTAAAAAGAAGGGGACCGGAGGGGCCCACTACAGTTCGGCCGAACCCCTTGTCTGGTTCGGCCGAACCAAGACATGACCCCAAACGGTCACTTTTTTTCTTTCATCTTTTGTCTCCAACGGTCACAAGATCAAATCTCCCCGCTTAGTGCCTCCCATGCTGCGGGAAAAATCAAATTAATTCTTTCCATGCTTTTATCTATAAATGAAGGTGTTTTCTTTCATCTTTCCCTTGCACCTTTCTTCCACCTTGTCCTTTTCGCACAAAAAAAGCTTTTGCCCAGCACCATGGACAGTAGCATCCCAAGCCTCGACGTCTCCGTCACCACCAGCGAGCTTTGCTGCCAAGTCGGCCTCGAAGACATCCTTGATCATGTCTCCATTCCCAGCGAGCAAGCCTTGATGATCCATGATCTACCGCTCGCTATTGAACCTCCACCCACAGCAGCAGGAACACCCTCCAAGAGCTCTCCCGCTGCCGTGGCACCTCGCCAAAAGAAGGGGAAATCTACCCCCAAGAAGAAGAACGCCGACGCCGCCGACAACGCTCTCCCTCCCGGAGAGAAGTACGTCGGCACCCTCGCTACCAAGAGCGGGCAGGTGGTGCACCATCAAGAAGCCCGGCGAGAGGTTCAAGATCAAGGGAATCCGCGGTGGCGGAAAGCAGCTCATCCCGCCGCTCACCTCGGCGGAAAGAGAGACGCCCGCGAATCCGTGGGCGACACTCCTCCTAAGAGGATAAGGAGGCGTCTCTCTCCCTCTCCCATCAAGAGGGCAGGGGGAATGTATGAAAGCGAGGAGGAGAAAACTCCTAAAAAAAGCCCCTACCAAATCCTCCTCGCTAAACACGTTGATCTCCGCGAAGCCCATGAACGCCTACGTGATAATGTCGCGGAGATCAAAGACGCTATTGAAGACTTGAAGGATGCCCAGGCGAGCCATCGCCGCAGCACCAACTCCAAGATCAAGCGTCTCTTCAAGGACGCGGGAAGGAGGACGAATACGACGTTTAAAATGAACCTTCCCGCGTTCATCATTTCCCGCGAGCACATTTTTATCATTTTTTCAATTCCTCAAGATTGTAATGCGCCTGCTCTTTTAAATTTTTAATCATATTAGTGCTCCCCGGTCTTCCCTTACCGGTAGAGCAAGTTTTGTTTCGAAATATCTTTGTCTATTTTGAAGAAAACAGGCAAAAAGGCAAGTGTGGGGGGACATCGCGGAAAGCAAAGACAAACACATGCGTAGCGCGCAGAAACATCACGAGGAAAACAACACAAACACAACCTACGAAACAGAGCACCGGTGGGGCCCGAGCCGGTTCGGCCGAACCCACAAGGGTGGTTCGGCCGAACCCTCGGTGGGTCCCACTCAGCCCTCGCTTCCTCGTGGCACTTGAGTTTGTTTCCCACACTTCCTTTTCGCCTACTTTATTTGTCAAGTTCATTCCGAGACGCGAAAAACAATTACCAAAACTTGACCAACTAAAACTTGGGAAGATTTCTTTTGAATACCTTTTCCCAAGTCTCTCCCTAATGCTCTCATGATGATCTTGCACACTTTTTATTACTCGCTTCATCACCACTTGCCCGTGAACAAATAATCAAATCCATAGGACCCATGTTTTTCTAGATTATTGGCAAGTGTGATATGGCTCGACGAAATGATCTTATGCTTAGCTTACCGAGTCCTTGGGAATTTTATTTCACAAAACAAAAAAATACCATGGCTTCATGCTCCTCTCTTGATACAAAAATTCCTACCAATGCCATATGATGATCATACCTTGCAAAACTTACATACATATGCTGCTTGTGATTGCAATGAGCTTTACCAAAATCGAGTGACCCTAGAGAGAAACTTGTCATGCTCTCTTGATCAAGATCACGTACACTCCACCAGGAGCTGAACTCCTACACTAGGAGCTAGCACCCCACCAAAATAAAGACACTCCTCGTTTGCACCTCTTTTTACCTCTCTCTCTCTCTCAATCACGCATAAACGAGACATGGCTATGTAAAAAAAAAAAAAAAAAAAAAAAAAAAGCTCACACGGATGAGCAATGAAAAGAAAGCTCACAAAGATGAGCAATGAAAAAGAGAGAAGAAAAGAGATGCTCAAGCATAGAGCAAGAAAAAGAAAAGAAAGAAAATAAAAAGATAGCCATGTCTCGAAAATGCAAAATAAAGAGAGGCCAATTGCAATAGGAGTTGTCACTTTTTCATATCCATACACACACGCACTTCTTGATCAAGGTTACATGACTTGGCTTCTCCATGGATCCTTTCTTTTGGCTTAGCAATATTTGTGATACAAGTATGCCTCTCTCATTCCCTACCGAGCTCCACATACAAGCCTAAGAAGTAGGAAAAGAGAGGCAACACAATGCCTTGGTGAGGAAAACACTTTTTGAGCGATTCAAGAGAATCGAAGAGGAGCGGGAGTCATGTTGTTTATTTTCAAAACTTTCAAAAACCCAAGGTGCTTAGTGAGCAAAAGTATAGTGACTTGAGTCATGAGCTGTTCCACTTATCAATCATCCAAGAATGCATGTTAGCCACCGTCATGTTCACAAGTAAAACGGTGTGGCTTGTAATAACATGTGTGCAGGTCTCTAAGGGGAGAGATCTCTCAACTTACGCTCCCACCTTTACTCGAGGACGAGCAAAGAGCTAAGTGTGGGGGTCTTGTTGACGGTCCTTATGGTCCAATTTTACCGTCAACATGTTGCATCTTTTTGAATCAAACACCATCACCAAGAATAGACATAGGGATTATTTCTAACAAATTCCACTAGTCTTGGTGAAATTATGAATGCAGGTGCAATTCATATGAAAACAGGGGAAAACATGCACGAAACATGGACTTTGCAATCGACGGATTTTCCCGGACTAAAGAATATAGTCCAAAAGCCCAAAACCACAAAACAGAGCCTCAACATCAAACCAAGCAAGTGGATTGGGCCAGTACACAGCCAGGGAAGGCACCAGAGAAGAATCAAGCCCGGGGAGTCCAGGCCGGTTCGGCCGAACCACCCTAGTGGGTTCGGCCGAACCGACAGGTGGGCCCCCCGGCCCATCTTTCTCCGGCGGTTTGTCACCGACGTCCGGAGGTCGGTTCCACCTGCAATTAATGCCACCGACGTCCGGAACCGCCTCCAAGTTGCCGACCTTCCAAGGCTATAAATAAAGGGGTACACCTCCCTCTCTCAACACACCACCAACATCAAGATACAAGACAAAACTCTCATCCTTAGGCCAAGGGCCTCTTGTATCTTAGTAGAATAGGAGAGAGGGCAAGGAAGAGGAAGGAGTGTTCCTCCCTTTTAAAGTGGAGTAGTATTTCCTTTTCTTTTACCTTGGCGTGTAAACACTCATTTTGGTGATTTATACGTGGTGATCTACTTATCTATCGTGACATATCTTTGTGTTAGACGTAATTCTTGTTATACTTGTTTACGGGATCATCGCTTCGCAAGAAGTGCTCTAGCTTTCGAACTCGGTTCTAGGCCGAGGCTAGAGTGGTGGTCAATAGCATAGACGTGGTGTCTAGGCTGGAGATCGCCTTTGTTTGCTGTGTGCCCCACGGTTTGTAGAGGTAGGTGGCAGGAAGTGACAGCCCTGTCATCCAAAGGTACCCTCCACGTTCGGGTACATAGTAGAGCTTTCGTAGACCGGAGTGGCTTGGCAGACCAAGCCTAAGACGGTGCCCGAAGTAAACAAGTCTAGCTTGCGTTCGTCTACCTTTAAAGGATAAATAGATAAGAGTCACCCTCTCGACCCTATTTTGCTACGTTGTCTTGGTTGTCCTTGGGTAAACTAACCTTGTTGCAGAAATACTCTGTTCCTCGCGGATATAAATACGATACCTTGGAATACTCTCGGGTGAAGTGCTACAACGGTATTCCGTGCGCTTGCGGATTCATTCGTGACGTAAGAAATACCAACATTGCCCACACAAAACTATGAGAGAAGAGGGGTATATTTTTCTTTCTAGGTTTAGTGGGACTTGCCTCAACTCTAGGTTTGTTTTTATTTTTCCACCGGGTGATGTGATGATATAGGGAATATCCAAAACGATGGGGGTGAGTTGTAGGGTTTTTGCACATGCTTGACTAATGAAATCATGAGTTGCACTCGAATCAAAAAGAACCAAAGTGGAGTGGTTGTTGACGGAAAACATACCCGAAAGTACCAGTTCTCCCGCTTGAATCTCTTCGGCCGTGGTATAGTTGACTCGGCCATTCTTAGTATTTGAAGTGGAGGATTGATTGCGGTTCCCATTCCCATTATTCCCATTGCGGTTTTGATTGTTGTTGCCGCTTCCGGAACCATTGTTGTTGTTGTTGTTGTTGCCCGGGTTGCGTGTCGGAACGCGGCAATCCTTTGCGAAATGACCCGGACGTCCACAATTAAAGCACGGACCTTGCGGACCGGGCCTAGCACCTTGGTATTGCTGCTGTGGAGGGCGGAACGAGGTGGTATGCTGCTGATTTCCACCGTGGGAGTGGTGGTTTTGCTGCGGCACAAATTGGCGTGAGCCCCCGTCGGCGGCAATGCGGCCCGAAACTTCTGTTCGGTCGGGGAAGTGATAGCTAGCTTGTACTTGGGCGGAGCGGAGCCGGATGGATTTCCTACGGCACGCTTCCTCTTCTTGTCCTCTTGGTGAGCACGGATAGCATCTTCTTGCACGATTGCGGCACTCATCAAGTCATTGAACGCGCCGGTAGTGACTTGAGCCAAGCGATCTTGCAACTTCGGGCTTAGCCCCGAACGAAAGCAATCCTTCTTCTTGTCATCCGTATCGGCATGATAGGATGCATATTGAGCCAAGTAGTTGAACTTCCGTGCATACTCTTGCACGGTTCCGGTACCTTGCTTCAAACCGAGAAACTCTTGCAACTTGCGCTTCATGAGACCGGCGGGAATGTGATGCGCGCGAAACGCGGTGCAAAAGTCCGGCCAATTCACTTGAGTACCGGCGGGAAGTGCGGCGGTGAAACTTGCCCACCATGCACTAGCGGAGCCACGAAGTTGTTGAGCCGCAAAGAGAACCTTTTGCTCCGATGTGCAATTGAGGAGAGCAAACTTCGACTCAATGAT
Source organism: Chloris gayana (assembly GCA_031894775.1). Classification (NCBI taxonomy): domain Eukaryota; kingdom Viridiplantae; phylum Streptophyta; class Magnoliopsida; order Poales; family Poaceae; genus Chloris; species Chloris gayana. The sequence continues at coordinate 7,846 of JAUNZO010004822.1, read as the reverse complement.
GCGGAGAAAATTATCCGCCTCCAACGGATCGGTAGTAGCTTCACCAAACTTGGGCGGTTGAGTGGCCCAAAAGTCGGCATAGGTGGAATTCCTCGGCCCTTGGGGTGGCGGTCCTTGGCCTTGTCCTTGTTTGGTTTGGCTTGCAAAGAACAAGCGGAACATCTCGTTTTGGTTGGACACGAGTTGTTCCAACGGCGTGAGAGGTGGAGGGTTAGGGAGTTGTTCTTCCCTCGCACCATGACCACTTCCGGAAGCTTCACCACGGCGGGTATTCACCATCTGTCACGCATGAAAAATTTTCTCACGTTAGCTCATTAGACCAAGAGCTAAAATAGCAAGAAAACATGACATTGGGCATAAGGGACCAAAAATTTCAGATTGCATGTACGAAGAAAATATTGATGAAATAAGCATAATGCATTGGCAACACACATATTCCATAGATTCTAACATAGTAGCAACATGATAGAAATTTTTGATACACGGGAAACCACGAATCCGATACAACACGGTCTTAGGTTACATCACATGTGACCCACAAACAAACACAATCTCGGAGAGCTTAATTAACAACACGCGGATCGTTTCCAACACGGTTACATGCCTCACGAGATTACAAATCCTACACACATAGAGCTACGACCACCGGTCGTGACAACTACTCGTCGTCATCGCCGTAGTAGTCGGCGTCATCCCTCATGGGAGAGGGTGGTGCTCCGTCCTCGACGTCGGAAGCATCCTCGCCATCACTCATCTCCACATCCTCCTCGGGTGGGATGATCTCAAGTGGCTCGGGAGGTCCGCCATTAAGGATGGCGTGCAGGGCGTTGTTGGCGGCTTGGAGATGCTCAATGGTAGCGTTGTTATGCGCTATGGTCGCCCGGGCGTTCCGGAGGTCTCCCTCCAAAGCATCCCTAGCGCCCCGAGTCTCCGGGAGAGTAACCTCCAACTCATCCTTCTCCTCGAGAAGGGCATCCACCTGGCCGGAGAGGACGTAGTTCTCCTCATTCGCGGCGGTGAGCTGGGCATCACGCTCATCGAGCGTGGCCTGCAGAGCGGCGGCTCCATCGCCCTCAAGGGCAAGGTGGGCGTCGTGGAGCTGCTCGAAGAAGTTCCAACGCTCCGTCTCGCTATACTCGAGCTGCGTACGGAGGGTGTCCACCTCGGTAGTGCGCTCGGCTAGCTCGGCGGTGCGGGCAGCAAGCTCGGCGTCGCGAGCGGTGAGCTCGGCGTCGCGGGTGGTAAGCTCGGCGTCGCGGGTGGCCTGCAGGGCAGCACGCTCCTGCTCCAACTCGAGCACCCGCCTCGCGAGGTTCTCACGGTCCAACATGAGCTTGCCGGGGGCCATCTGTCGGAGAATTTTGAAACACAAGTCAAAACTCAATATCCAACAACAAAACATGCTAAATAAGTAGAGCATGAACGATGGAATGGCACCAACTTAGCAAAAGAATGCAACAAAACTTTTCGCACAATCCTAACACGGTTCCAGATTTTTGGTCAGAATTGACATGCTACAGAAACTCGATAATTACCCCTGTTTCTGGGCTGAATCAAACTTTTATTTTGTTACGAAAGTTTTAGACAATTTCTTAAGCTTTCCAACGCATCCTAGAACAGCTCAATCCGACTTGTCGTTTGAAAGTTATGCACGATCTACGACAGGGACAGAACCGGAGCACATTCTGGAATTCCAGAACAGCTCTCTGTAATGGGCAATTCTAGCTACGTTCCAGATTTTTGCAAGACCTGAGACTAGAAGATTGTTGTAGTGCATAATACAAGCTTTCCAGAAAGTCCTTATTTGCCTTATTTGGATAAGTAACTTGAAAGTTATGCTCATTTTCATGGAAGTTAAGAAATCTGCCACGTTTTTTGTTTCCGGTTTTCAAACTTTTGTGAGAATGAAGCTATGTGTCCCATTTTTCGTGATGGTTTCATTTAGATAAGTTTACATGCATATGTTTGACATGATGACATGATATGCAAAGATGATGGATGCTCAATATGTCGTTCCGTACGTCCTCACAAAATTAAAAGACCGCGCCCGCCGATACGAGTATCGGACAAGCGCATCGGTGGCACACACACCTCTCACACGATACTATACGAACTAAAGCGTTGTTATGTACCTGCAAGAGATGGATTCCAGAAACATTACATCAAATTCAAAAGAAACAAGCCAAAAAATAAATCCATGTCACCTCGCCTCACATGGAGAGCTCTCGAATAAGAGTGTATTCGAGTCACACCAATAATATCATGCGAAAATTGACAACACTCAATCACATACCTTTGCTCAAGCCGTAGTTGCAAAATATTTAACAATCATAACACGGGGTTAGTTTTGCCACCATTCTATATAGTCCTTATATTGGCCTTTCTATCTAGACTCGTACCTCACCGTGACTCAAAAACGGGTTTTAAGATTTTTAGAATGAGTGTTAACGTGACGCAAATCCCAAGTCGGCTCTGATACCACGTGTCACACCCCTATCCCGAAAGATAGTTAAGTGTGGTACGGATCGCCTTGGGAGATGATTGACGAAGCAACCATACATAGCATCACATTAACAAACATCCACGAATTACAAGTTTACATAACTAAGTCTTGATTACAACATAGAGTTCGAATAAAAGATACATTAGGTTCGAAATTAAGTCTTACATAACCATGATCTTTGTTCAAATTTAAAGTGCGGAAGCGAAATACATAACTCGACGATACATAGATAACTTAAATGAACCATGCCGGCCTAGGCCATGGCTCACTCATCATGGGTCGGAGAGCTAGGGACCCATTCAATGGTCCACTCTTTGGGCTCTTCTCCATCCCAAACCACCTTACCACAACAATCACAAAACCCGGCTTGCGGGAAACCTGTAAATCAACATGTAGTGGCAAAGCCTGAGTATCTAACATACTCCGCAAGTCTTACCCGTCAAATTGGCCATCTAAGACCGACTCCTAGATGCATGGGGCTTGACCGGTTTAACTTGGCCTTTTGCATAAATAGCACCTATGCTAATTAGGTTGGCAAATTTATTACTTAGCCAAATTAATAGGGTTGTTGCATAAAAGAAACTTTAGTGAGCATACTAGCAAGACAAGAGTTTGCAATACAATTTAATATCAATATAAAACAGCAAGCTATTCAACCTCTTTCCATTACTACACATTGCGAACTGCTCGAATCAAGTGGTACTCATTAACCGAGAGGAAACGGCGATAATTATCGAATTATTAATCCTGCAGGAAAGAACCCAAATGCACGACATACGCATCATTTAAGAACACGTATGGCCACCGTTCGCGAGTTCATCATAAAGTAAAACACGGGGCCACCGACCCCGAGTACACGTTCCCCTTGCGACCGTTCAACAACGCGCCCAAGGCTTAACCCATGTACTCTCCAACGGTCCTCAACCCGTGCAACCACCGTGCCAAACACATCACCTCCGGGTCGGTGAGATATCCGGCTCACTTTACAACTTACAAGCTACATAGGTTTACCAATCCCCATAAGAAGGGTATGCAAGTGGTACACAACTCAAACTTGTTCGCGGAGCCACAATGGGGTGTTCTCAATTTTAACCAAATTCATCATGTTCACATTTAGTCATAAGCCATGAGTGAGATCCCCAAATCTATCGTTGACTCCAAAAACATAGCATAGCACTTCTAACGAGGATATGACACATAAGCGACATAGGACATATAGGAATTTATGCATGTGGATTTCCAATCAACGCCTAAAACTTAAATGCACATTCATCATCCTTAATATAGTGATAAAAGAAAGACATTTCAAATAATAGGAATGCACCGGGGCTTGCCTTGAGAGTGATCGAAGTTAGCACTAGCCTCACAAGCGTTGAGCGTGGCAATAGCTTCTTCCGGCGGGATCAATTCGGCGTCGTCACCTACGGAATGAAGTGCAATGCATGAGTCACATGAACACAAGGTCGATGATGAGAGCAATGCATGGGTGCTGTTTTTGTAAAGATGCATATGAACACATTAATCAAAAGTTTTGTCTGCACAAACCCTAACAAGCATGACATGTCCCTTGTTTTATTTTAAGGGGGTCCAAATACATGACAAGCATAGTCATACTAATACAATGAGTAATGTCTCGATGGCATAGACATGAGTGCTGTGATTAGTGTAGGTTTAGCACTAACATTTTAACAAGCTTCTAATAATACAACGAAGAAACCTAGGCTCATGTGCGTTAACATCACATGCGATGACGATTTCATTTTAAAATAAGAATTCGCTCTCAAAATTAACACATACGTGAAATATATGAGATCTCTTAACTAAACCTGCCATGAGGTGCTAGGGGACATGGTGAACAGTGAAAATTACATAACCATGCAGAGACATAATTTTTAGAACCATAAACTAATTACACATGTGCTGAAAATAGCTTTTTAGGAATTTAGATCTAGGGTTTGCAAAATTAATATCTTAACATGCTCAAAAATTAACATGGACTTTTCTACACATGCACAGTGCTAAGATGAAATTAATTACCAAGTTTCATGCAAAAATAATTTATACAGATTTAATTAAAAATTAAATACAGAGAATACAAGAAATGCAATAACTTGAAAAATATGAGATGAAATGCAGATCTTCCAGTGCCAAAAATTCATGTATGCCTGGGTGAATATTTTGGCCAAGTGGCATTTAATTTGGATTTATAGTTTTAAAGTTATGGCCTAGTTAAGTTTTCAGGGGTTGACTATTGTCATTTTTGTAAAAATGTGAAAATGACCAGATCTGACGAGTTCATGTTACTTTTATGAGAGTACACGTCTTCTAGTTTCCAAAACATTTTAGTTTGAAATTTTTGGACGATTCAAACGCGAGATATGGATTTTTCAAACTTGAATGAAGTTTGGGTGTATTTACGAAAGTGCCACTGGCAGTTTTTAAATAGAGGGCGGCGCGCGGGCTCCGGCGGGCGGTGGCCGGCGCCGGCGAGGTCCGACGCGGCGGCACTACGCTGGAGCTCATGCTCCGGCCTTTGGGGAAAGCTTGCGCGTGGTGCGGGGAACACGGCTGGTGGGGTCCACGGGGCCCGCGACGGCCGAGAGGCGGGCTGCGGCGAGCGGCGGCGCCCGCGGGGGCTCCGGCGGCGGCGTGCGTCGAGCGTAGAGAGAGAGAGGAGGGAGGGGCTGGTCCGTGAGCACCAGCTGGGCACGGGGAGTCGCGGCGTGGGCTCGGACGGCGTGGAGGCTAGCCGTGGAGGCGGCTCGACGGAGGGGTGGCGGGGCGGTGCGCGGCCGGCGGCGGCCTTCTCCAAAATCCCGACGACCTGGGGCGACGGAGTGAAGCGCGTCGGGGGGAAGCTGGGGCACGAGCTCGCGCACGCAATGGCGAAGAAAGGGAGAAGAAGTGGCCCACCTAGGCGGCGTGCGACGCGGGGAGCACGGAGCGGCCATGGCGGTGGCGGCGGCAATTCGTTCTCCGGCGCGAGCTGCGATGAGGGAGAGAGCTAGGCGGTGGTGCGGTGAGGAGGGCAACGAGCTGGGCAATGATTGAGGCGGATGGGGGGAGCGGGGCTTGGCCTCCGTGGCGTATTTGAGGGGAGCGGCCGGACGGTGAGGCGGCGGCCGGAGCGGAGGAGGCTTCAATGCCGGCCGGCCGGGGTTGGACGGCGGGTACGAGTTGGTTGGGAGCTGGCAGGGGGCACGCGGCGACTTGACAGGGTAGGGCAGGGCACGTGCGCGGCCTGCGGCTCGCCGGACCGGCGGTCGGGCCGCCATTGTCCGGTGGTCAACGAGTGCCCGGAGGTCCAAAATTCGAATTTCAATCTGTGGTTCGGTATTTTGACTAAAATTCATATTTCTGTTACTCCAAAATCAAAAGTAAAAATATGGAGAGTTTCAGCACGAAATGCTTTAATTTTCATCTTTGAGTTTGAAGTTCCAAAAGTGTTTCCAAAAATTTATACAAAATTCATAAACAACAGTGTTTCAGATTTGAATTTGAATTTTTGGGCATTCAAAACCTTGTTCAAAAATTTGGTAAAAATATTGTAAATTCTTCTTTTTACATGAGCAATCCAGTGGTGCAAAAATCTAGGGGTGGTGTCTTTATAATTTTTGCATTTCCTTTAGGGGTGGTTAGGGTTAGGGTTTAGTTTAGGTTTTCTCCCCTTTTCTCTTTTTATTTTTTTCTTCCTTTCTTTTTCCTGGTTGGGTGATTAACCTTAGTACTTGATTAGGGATGTGATTAGGGTAGTGATTACGTACTAAACCTTAAATCGTGACATGGGATGTCACAGGTTTCCGTTTATTTATACTATACTTGGTACATGTAGCTCAATAGACGCTAAGCTTAATTCATAGTCGCAACGGTAGATGTTTTAGGAAATCTTAAAGCATGGAGGCTTTAAGGGTTGATGTGTTAACACTAAAGATGAAGAGAGTGTTAATGAAGTTAAGACCGGACGGGCCCCGTAGGAGAAAGGGCAAGACAGAGATGAGGTCTTGCAAGGTGGTAGTCCCGTCCGTGTCGGTCAAGGACCGTACTCGTTTAGTTGAACAAGTTTGAACGTACCGTACTACATGCTGGTATCATGGGCCTAGCAAGCTGATGTACCCTACCGCCCCGGATATGTAGCGTAGCCAACTCTCTTTTACTGGCTGTTAGTGAGAGGTTAGTTTCACGGGAGGGAGATGGGGCTGTCACGAAGGAAGTCGTGGAGTCGCCATACTCCCGGGGAGTTTGGAAATGGCTAGTCTTCTATCAGGTGCTAGCGGGAAAAGTTGTCGTATACGACCGGTGTGGTGCGTATACGTCGTGTAGTCAGGTTTTGCCAGCTGGTATAAATCGATTCGAATCGCTGTCCCTCGCAGTAATGAGTACCGCTTGTTTAGCTCGTCACATCGTAGTTAAACAACATGAAGTCGAGGATGAGAGATGAAAGAAACTTGGATCTAAATTTTATCTTGTCTTGCAAACTTGATTGAAATAGTGATAATCTGCAAATATAGATGTTAATGAACTTAATCTGAGCTAAAACACTGAAAGTAAGGATCCACCCTTTAATGTTGTTTTCGTAAAGGAGTCAACCCCACAGCCAGAAAGCCTTTGCATACTAGGCGTCGGCCTTAGCGTGCCATTTTGACGGGTCGGTCTTGTTGAGTATTAGAATACTCGGGGTTTGTTCGTTATCTTTCGGGGAATGAGTCGTACTTTCATGACTTATATGGTAGCTTCCCGGAAGAGGAGCAGTGTCCTGAGGGAGGTTCCCTCCAATGGGAACGAATCCCCACGCCGTGAAGAAGGAGGGCCGTGGTGTACGAAGGGCTCAGTACATCACGTTAAACATTGATAGTCTTTTGTTGTATAAAGTACAAGTTCCGCTGTAAAACTTGTAGGATGTTACACTGCAATAATGTTTATGTATTTCTGCTGCACGAATGATTGTATTTCAAAAACCTGGTTGTATTATACCATGATGTATATATACTGGCTTGTATGAGATGATACACTCGTTGTAACTCGCTTCGCCGAGTGTCCCTCTCGTTCCGATTCCTGGGTATCCCGGAGGGGATGTTACAATGTGTTGACTGCACAAATGGAGAAAGCGGAGCAAAATCAGCGGCACACTTTGTTTCAAACAAAGTGTATCACAAAGAACGTTCCTCTCGCATGATCATTGATGGTGGTAGCTGCAACAACTTGGTGAGCAACGAGATGGTGGAGTAGCTTTCACTCACGACCAAGCCACATCCACACCCATATTACATCTAGTGGCTGAACAATAGTGGTAAGGCTAAGGTCACAAAATTGGTACGCATTAACGTCACTATTGGTTCCTATCGT